>PVKP010006428.1:0-83144 GCA_004027715.1 Plecturocebus donacophilus
GGGGGTGGAGGTAAATGGGGCGGGGGTGAATGGGGACGGCGTGGAGGTGAATGCAGTGTGGAGGTGAATGGGGATCAGAGTGGAGACATCTTTCATCTCTCTAGGGGCCAGTTCGGTGAGGACAAGGGATTCCTGCCATCCTCCCTCTTCCCATTTCACAGATGGGAAACAGCCTGAGCTAGGCTGTCACTGGCTCCTGCTAAAGGCTCCAATGAAGACAGGGAGGAAATGTCTCTTCATGAAGGTCATCGGAGGACACTGAGGTCCCCTTCAGGCTGGAGAAGCAGGTGGAGGGGACATGTGAATGCCACAGACAAGCGTGGCTCACCCCACATGGAGGAGAGTGACTCCTTCTGTGTGAGGGGCTGCGGGACATTTGGGGTTTTGTGAGATGCCTTCGTGGGAGCAGAGGCTGATGCTCACCCCGAACCGGGAGTGAGTCCCTGAGTTCTCCCAGCGCCGTCTCTGGCTGGCGGACTGTGCACGCGCTCCACTGGGGCAGGGGACACACACTAATGGCGCTAGCCATTAGTGCATGGCCACAGCACACACCAAGAGTTTACAGAATAAACGAATAAATGTACTTCCCTTTTACAGCAGAGGGGCACGAAATTTACATGGTTCTGGCAACTTAACCAAGGACAGACAGAAACCAGTATCTTTCCTGGCAGAGAACAGAAAAAAGAAATCAGAAGAGTAAGACACCTTGAATCCTCCTGTCCCAGGGGCTGGTCCAGGTTGTGTCCACCCACGGAGGACAGCAGGGGCAGGGGACAGCCAGACATGAGGACACCAGCACTGAGAACCTGGCATCCAAGCACCCTAACCCTTTGCTTTCTGCCATCCCCCCAGCCCACTGCATCTGTGATCCTCGGTCACCGCTCTGCATGGCAAATGCCAGGACGCCTGCAGAGAGCACTAAACATTGAGTCAGAGCTGCCTGGGTCCTGATTGTGGATGTGATGGGCCCTGGGCCTCAGTTTCCTTGTCTGCACAGTGAGGAAATGACATCACCCGCCCAGGACATTTCCTGGATGGAAGGGGAACTGTTGACTCTGCTTGGGACACAATAGGCATGATATAACTTTCCTTCCATTCTCGCCACGTCAGGGTCCACCCAACACCTACTTACTCCCTGGGAAGAGGGTCAGCCGCCAGTCGCTCCGCCCTCTGAGCAGGACTGCACTGGCCCTGGCCCTGAGTTCCCTCGCCTCCCAGCCTGGGCCAAAGCTCCCATCCCACTGAGTGCCTGCACACTTATCCCATCCATTTCAGGACCAAATCAAGCTCCCTTCTGGCCTTGGGAGGGTTGCAGCCTTCAGCCAAGGGCTTGGTAGAAGAGCTAAAGAGGATGGCCAAGCTCACTCAAGTTTCATCAGAGAATCAAAAGCAAACCTCAGAATTCTGTCTCACAAACCATCAGCCTAGGTTTATTTTCAATCTTCCCTTCCCTTCTTTGAGAGGAGACCCCAGCGACTCCCACAAGCCAGACTCAGCTCTGGCCAGTGGCCACGGGGTTTCAAATTTCGAAGGGGGCCTTTTGCAAAACGTTCAGTTTCAAGCTCTCATTCTATTGCCCACATCCTGTCCAAGCTTCCTGGGGGAGTGAGATTTATTTAAGAAAGGAATCAGATCCCCACATTCATGCCATTGAGTGAACACACGCTCCGTCCCAGGCAATTTCAAGGATTAGGGTTACATATCTCTTAATGAGTCGCAGGCGGAGGGCAAAGTGGAGTTGGCTGGAGGAGGAGGTGCTATTCCCTCATGCCAGGGATCCCGGTTCTCTGCCAGGGATATAATTTGTGCCCCGTGTGATTGTACAATTGTTCTTTTGTGCATTCACTCATTCTTTCATTCAACTAGCATTCTTACTGATCAGCCCCTCTGCACTGGGTTCTGTGCTGGTCCGTGGGGGTCTGAGGGGCCCAGGACAGAGCACCTACAGCCAGGGAGCTGAGGCTCTGGTTAGGGAAACAGACACCTAAACAAATCACGACCAAGCAACAGAGGTTATGAATAAAGGTCGAATTCACCGCCATCTCACACTCAGAGTGTGGGGCGACATAGCCCACCTTGGGGAGGGAAGCAAGAGGGGTATTGCGTCTGTGGAGCAGTGTGAGGGTGGCCATGGAGAGGGCCAGGGGCGAAGGCACAGAGACACACACACCCGGAGACCCGGGGAGGCTCTGCAAGGCAGCACACGAGGCCAGGGAGCTCATAGTGCGAGGTGTGGGAGGAGGCTGGTGAGCTGGGACTCTATCCTGGGGCCGAAGGGAGCCACGAGCAGGCTCTCAGGAGCAGGGACTCCGGGGCATGCATTCTAGAGAGATGGCTCTAGCTTCATCTCCCCAAAGAGAACAGAGTGGAGGTGGGAGCAGAAAGACCAGCCCAAGATGAGGGACGCCTGCACAGCATGGTGGCGGCTCAGATGAGAAGTGGGGACTCGCAGGCTCACCGGGGATGCGTAGAGGAGGGATGGGTGCTTTGGTGGAGACTGAAAGGCAAAGGCAGAAGGAGGCAGCAGGGATGATGCCTGGAACTGCGCATGCCCGACAGCCCAGCTGCCTGCGGGATATCACTGTTTCTCAGGCAACCACCTTAAGAAACTCAGAGTGAAATGCAGTGGAGGAAAAAGAAAAGGTCAACTCATATTCCAATCTACCTTTAGTTTGTCATTTGGCAAAATATCGAAGAGAAATCCTTCAGAGTCAACCAGGGAAGACCAAACCCTGACACTCAGCAGAGACTCTGTTAACACGTGTGGTGCTTGAGGGAAAGGCAGGGTTCAAAGCTCACAACCACCCAGATCATTATCAAGCAGAACGCAAGCAACAGCCAGGCGTAAACCCCCAGGTCCAGTCACTTCTCTTTCCTCTTAGATGTCCAAACACCCCACGGACCTGAGCCCAGGGAGCCAAAGCCGCTGGCCGCCTCTGACCATGGCTAGAGTCCTGTCCTCCCAGGCTCTCCTCAAAGCCAAGGAGAGAAGCAAGGGGACCTTCCTGTGAGCATCAGGACCAGCCCAGCTGGCCCAGCTAATGATGGCCCCCAGGGCCCTGGCTTCATATCACTGATCACCAGGGTAATTAAATACTTTTGCCAGAAACAGCTGATTAAAATCTCTTACCCAAGACTCGGAGCTGGTTAAGGGCAGAGGTGGTATCTGTGTGTCTTCTTGCTGTTTATCACCCAGCCTGTGGCACATAGAAAGAACCCAATCCTGTTTGAATAAACGAATGGCTGGATGAATACCTAACTGACCTAACGTTTCCTGATGTCTAGACCTTCTGGTGGGCTATAATGGCATAAAAAGGAGACCTTGTCCTCAGAAGCGCACAGCGGACGGTGTGATGCGGAGGAGTGGGAAGGGACAGATGTGAACAGAGGACTGTGGGAAGCTAAAGGGGAGGGCAGGGGGCTGTGAAGGTGGGAGAGCGGGTGGCATTGGTGTCAGGCCCAGCACAGGCTGAGTGGCCAGTGGGAGGGATGTGAAGACTAGAATAACTGGAAGTTGCTGAATGCTGTGAGGCTGTTTTGCCTCATTAACCACGGAACTCTGCGGGCAGGGGCAGGAGGGGTCAGTGACAACCTGACTCCTCTGTCCTGTATCAGCTTGCCGGCACCAGGTGAATCTCAGGGTCTAACCCGAAGCCGTCCATGCTGACGCTGCTGCCCAACCCCAGCATTCAGAGGTCCCCCGGCCACCAGCACAGTTGGAGCTCCTCCTGTAAGGGGCTGGAGCTCGCCCAGGTGGAAAACGGCCGGCCTACAAGAGTCAGAATAGGGGTCTCAGGTGCCCAGAATTAAGAAAGGGGAGTCCACCTGACGTGCCCTGAAGTAGGAGACCCACATCAAGTCCTCACAAAGGAGAGGGCGGTACCCACACCTGATGACCAAGAACCCATTGCCAAGCTCAAAGGAAGGGCGTGAGAACAGCAGTGAGATGAAGTCCAGGGTCAGGAGCCAGCCAAGAGGAGAGGAGAAACGGTCAGTGTGAGGCGCACAGTGGGCCCCGAACGCCTATTTGTGGAACGCAGAAGGGAGGGAAGGATAGAGGGGTGAACGGTGGGTCTTGGGCATGTGTCCTACACAGAGCGTGGGTGTTGCCAACTCACTTTTCTGGTTGTCTGTTTCCTGGTAGAAGAGCATGCCATGCCGTCTTGAAGGTCGGGACTGGCCCGGAATACCATCCAGACCGGCATTCTTCCTAGAACTTAGTTGAACTCTCTAATCTTCTGGAAGAGGGGAATTTGAGTATCAATCTATTTGAGAGCTTTTACATTAATGCGTTTGAAATCATAAAATATAGCTACTTTGGGTGAGGATGAAGAAAATTGGCAAGTAACGTTTCTGAAGATCTATTTCCTCCCAGGTACCAGGCTATGTATGTGACACGTATTAAATAAGCTCCTGGGAAACAACACATCCACCCAGGTAGGCAGGTATTGTTATTCTCATCTACCAGACGAAGCTGAGGCTGAAAGTCAAAGGGTGCTCCTACCCACAGTCCCACAACCACAGCAAGGAGGAGTGTGGTTTGCTTGGAAGGGCATGGAGTGGGCCCACTCACTGGAGGCATAAAATCAAGACTGGGTTATTTTTGATCTCGTCTTGGCAGAGGCAAGGGCAGCTTTCGGGAAGACCTAGGGCTTCCATTCCACCAGGCCAAGCCAGCATTTTCCAAGGATGGGCCAATGTCCAGGGCAGTCCGAACTGCCAGTATCCTGTCTCACTGTCTGGCACTGGACACAGGAAGCTGGACTCAAGGCAGAATCTGGACTTGCGTAGGAGGACGCCACAAAGCATCTGACACACAGCACACCTCCGCAGAGAATAGCTCCCAGGCCATTCTCAGATGGGCCACATTTTTAGTTATTTTTAGTTATTCGTTCATTCACTCAGCAACAATTTACTGGGCGCTTCAGAGGCACCGAGCTGGCAGGCACCAGGGATACAGAGAATAATTTGACCCAGTTCCTGGCCACTGCGGCACATCAGTTTAATGACGACATGTAAACAAACGCCCACGATGGAGGGTGGGTGCTCTGATTGAGTTATTTATGCCACGGTGTGAAGTTGGGGCACGACTACTCTCTGTGGAACAGTCGGGGAAAGAGTCCTGGTATGAGTTCACTCATTCACTGCCTCACACTTGAATAAGCTGACTAATTCACTAATTTATTGACTCATTCACTTATTCCCATAGCTAATTATTCCTTGATTACATGCTCATTCACTGACTCATTTGCTCACTCACTAATTCACTTTTTGATTCATTAACTGTAATATATCCATCACTCATCTATCCCTCTATTTATTCACTCAGTAATTTGTTTCATTCACTGACTTATTTATCTACCCAGTTAATTTATTCAATTGTTTCCTCTTTCTTTAATGTATTCATTTGTAAGCTCACTCATTCCTAGACTTTTTAATTCATTCATTTGGTTCTTCACTGAGTCATTAACTCATTGATTGATTCATACATGGGCTCACCCATTCATTTATTTCCTCTTTACTAATTGACTTTCATTTATCTGTTAATTCATAAATTCATTCAGGAATCCATATATCCATTGATTCACTCACCCATTTACACATTGGTCTTTCATTCCTTGACTCCTTGACCTACTAGTCTTCCATTCATTCACTCATTGACTTAGTCTTTCACCATCCACTCATTCACTTTGTGACATTTTTACTTGCACATGAACTCATCCACTCATTAACTCACCAAGCACTTATCCACTAATCACTGATTCAGTTATTTCTGGACCCATTGTTGACCCATTCACTCATTTGTATACTCCTTCACATTTTCATTACTTCGTTTATTCATTCCTTTATTTACTCCAAGACTCACTTGTTCACGTACTGCTTCACTTTTCCATTCTTTTATTCACCATGTATTCACCTATTCATTCAACAGATGATTGCTGCATGTGCTCTCCATGTAAGGCACAAGGGGCAGAGCAGTGAAGGAGAGGAGTGTGGTCCCCAGCTTTGCGGAGCTACAGGCTAGTGATTCTGTCACTGGCTCAGGAGCCATCTCTTCCACAACTTACCTGACACTGAGATTGAGCTGAAGGCACACCTTCTGTGCTTCTGGAAAGGCCATCTACCTGCCCGATTTAATGAAATTGCTGTATTTATAAGTGGGTCTCCATCTAATCTCACAGAGAGCCCATCTACCTGCCCTATTCTCTTGAATGGCCGAATTTATAAGTGGGTCTCGAGCCAGGCACAGAGGCTCACATCTGTAATCCTAGCACTTTGGGAGGCTGAGGCAGGCGGATCACGAGGTCAAGATTTCGAGACCATCCTGGCCAACATGGTGAAACCCCATCTCTACTGAAAAAAAATACAAAAATCAGCTGGACGTGGTGGTGGTGCACCTGTAATCCCAGCTACTCAGGAGGCTGAGGCAGGAGAATCACTTGAACCCAGGAGGCAGAGGTTGCAGTGAGCCAAGATCGTGCCACTGCACTCCAGCCCGGTGACAGAGCAAGACTCCATCTCAACATAATAATAAGAAGAAGGAGGAGGAAGAGGAGGTCTCCATCTAATCTCACAGAGCCACTTGGTGAGTGGAACTAGACTAAAGTCATATATACATGCCACTCCTGACATGAGGTCTGACAAGAATTAGCATCATAAATGTTGAGCTGAAAGTAATACCTTATTATTAGTTATTTTAGTACTCCCTCAGATACTAGCTGCCAGAAAATTATAAAATATGGGGTATAGGGGTCTCCTACCACCACCTCCAAATAAATCAACTCACTAGAATTTGTAACTGAGATAGTGAAAATAAAATCAATGTAAGTAGCATGCAAAAATGTCTAAAATATATCCATAGTACATGCAGAATGGTACTATATACTATTAAAATAAAGATTAAAAATTAAGGTTTCGTTTAATAAAAGTTCATGGTGCAGAACTGAAATACTTATAATCTTTGTTTCAAAACACATTTTAACCACTGGTTCATTATTTGCCCTCTTCTAATTTACTTTTTCATAGATTTATTTTCTTAATCATAATAATCAACTCCACGAACCAAAATACAAAAACAAGAACACTGAACATTTTAACACCCATCTCTGACCTCATTATACACAGAGACAACAGATTGGATCTTTTCTGTTAAATGGATTTCAGAGAAGCAAAATTGTGTTGATCATAATTCTTGCTTCATGAAATGTTAACATTTAAATATTCTTGGCCATTCTAGTTTTTTTGTTGTTCATGTTAGTTACTTATTTTCAAAAGCAAAGTCAACAACAAAGAATCTACTTCAAGGAAGAGGGGAGAAATGGACTGTTATTTAAATCTTTCCATTATCGTCTCAAACAGTGGTAAACAGTTAACCCAAGTCGAACAAATCTTTGTTTTACAATATAATCTCCCAATTGGTCACGAGTGGCCATTGTAATTTTACTAGCATAAATACTTTGTACTTGTTTAACTATTTATTATTTGTAACAAAATAATAAAACTCAAGAGAACCACAACTAACCCAAGAACAAGATCTTTGACTAAGGCTAGAATCTGTCTATAAGCTCCTTAATCTAAGAGGTAGCAAACCAAGCCTCTTTTCGAATGGATCTCGTTTTGCAAAATGAGTTATCCATGACACTTGGCAGGTACATTCTTATTGGTTCAGGCATGGTCTTTTTGGATTTAATGATTGCATGAAGTCATTTCTTCTTTTAAAATAATAAATCATCATCATCTGTAACAAAAAGGCCAAACTAAGAATAAAACTTTAATCTGACTCACTCTATTCTACACTCTCCTTGGCCACATGGGTGACAGTCAAGATCTTCATCCTTCCGATAATTATTAAAACAGCCAAGTTATGTCCATTCTGCGGGGGTACAAAGCAGATATAGAAAATAATGAAATATCCTTACTATTGGTTCATACTTGGCATTTATTTATTTATTTATTTATTTATTTATTTTTTTTTAAAATATGGAACGCTTCACGAATTTGCGTGTCATCCTTGCGCAGGGGCCATGCTAATCTTCTCTGTATCGTTCCAATTTTAGTATATGTGCTGCCGAAGCGAGCACGGCATTTATTTATTTAGTTAACCACATATTTGTTTAATTTTAAGTTTTTTTGTCTTAATGAATCAAACATCCAGGAACCCACAGCAAACTAAGAACAGAACATCAACTATTAAATGTCTCTATCTAGATGCTTCTTACATAAAGTGGTGGCAAATTTAATCTGTTTTCTTTTTCTTGATGAACCAAGGTATTTCAGAACTAAATTAATTATATTCCTTGCTTTACAACATACCCTCAGAATCAGTCCATGTCTTAACCTCTTTTTCTTTACTCATGAATGTACTTGTTCGTTGATCCATTCAATTATCCGCTAATCATATAAAATTAGTATCTGTGAACACTCTCAAGCTCCAGTGCTACATTCTCAAATTTTCCTGACATTATTCCCATAAAGGTTTACATACTAGTTCTTTTTTTTTTTTTTTTTTTTTTTTTTTGCAATGGACCTCAGTTGTTCACAAAATGATTGATCATAATTTTCATTCAGATGCATTCCATTCACATCACTGGTCCAGACATGGCCCCTCCGCATTTAATTTGAACAACTTTTAGACATCACAATGAAAAAGAAGGAAGCACCATCTTACTCAGCAACTAGAATACTGACTCCATAATGAGTAACAGCCTTTATCAAGAGGAGAGTCTTTAATAATCAATGAGACAAACATACAATGTGACATTTAACTATTGAAAATAAATGGAAAAGCTAAGTTTTTTTTCTCATACTGCGTTTGTGCTAAATTGGATTAATTTCTATTCATAACACATTCTCATCATAGGCCTATGCATGGCCTTTTAAAATTAAATTATCTTTTTAAATGACAGTTGAAATTGTGAACTAACAACCTAAGCCAAGAACTTTATTACTTACATTGTAAGACATTCTCCTAACTCAGAGGGCTAAAGTTCCTCAACACAGGGAATAATTAAACCAGCTCTGGTCTATCCATCCTGTAGATGATATTACCAAATGAAAAAGGATATTAACAAATGAAAAGACCTAGATTTAGGTTTCAATTTAGTGAACAGGAAGTAACCGTCATAGAAATTGATCACAAACAACAATTTATTCCACATTCTTATCTCCAGCTCTTGAATGGAGCTTCATCTTATTAATTAACATATTATTCATTTTAGTAATATTAGAAATACCCTTAAATGAACCACCCAACATAAAAACTATGAGAGTTACACACATCTCACTCCATATTCCACACCCACAGAGCTAAAAATGTAGAGCCCCTCTTTTAAAAAGGGCCTCTGATGTGCAAAACTGTAGTCACCATGAACCTTGATTTATAATACAATCTTATCATTGGTCTTTACATAGCCTTCATTGATTATAGTCTGTATTTTTTTTTATCATACACTAAATACCCTAAACAGACCACCCCGACAATGACAAGAACTTGCTTCGTTACTCACACTGAACCATCTTCATCATTACAGAATCATTGTTGGCTTGAGTGTGTTCATTCTATGGAGTTGAAAGCAGATGGCAAAAAAAAGGAAAAATAAATATGCATTATTTTATACCTTCAAAAATTTATACACAAAATATGCAGGAGTATCTCTTACCAAAAAGGAGTAGGAATATCAAAATTTCTCTCAATTGATCCATGTTTCCCTCCTTGATTTGCTTAGCTATTTGTAATTAGGTACTGATAAATTTGTGAAATTATTTGTTTCTCTTAACAAAGCAGACAAACTTGAACTCACCACTCTCCCACGGCAAAAACATTGACTATTACCATTCTTTGTCTATATGATCCTCAAGCAAAGAAGAAACATTCCTGATTTATTAATTTAATTCATAAAACTCAATGTTTTGGAACATTAAAAATATATAATTCCACAGATGTTCTTATTGGACTTATTCTAACTGTTGGTGTGTAACATATTCTCATCCCTGATCTTCTTTAATTCTGTGTATAGATGTAGTCATTTATTCATTCTTTTATAATACAGTGAATACCTATGACTAAACACCCTACCCCACCCAAGGACAAGAATGTTGTGCATTACTTGTATAGGTCTGTAGCCTTCTTTCCCAGAGACTTACCAGCCAAGGTCTTTACCAACGATAATCCTTTCTGGAGGGTAGAAAGCAAATGGTAAAAAGAATGAAACAGCCTAAATTTTGACTGTGCTCTAATGAATGCAAGGTGAGCAAGTTTAGATTAATTTTTAAAAATTGGGTCATGTTCTTTTTACAATTGGCCAAAAAAGTCTCTCTTTTTTGTCACACTAATTCAATTATTAATTTTGCATTTAAAATGAATGTCTTTCCAATTGCAATAAAAGCAAAAATTGACATGTAGAATCTAATTAAAGGGTTTCTGCACACACAGCAAAAGAAACTATCATCAGAGTGAATGGACAACCTACAGAATGGGAGAAAAATTTTGCAATCTATTTATCTGACAAAGGTCTAATATCCAGAATCTACAAGGAGCTTAAGCAAATTTACAAGAAAAAAACAAACAACCCCATTAAAAAGTGGGCAAAGGACATGAACAGACACTTCTCAAAAGAAGACATACATGCAGCCAACAAACAGGAAAAAAAACCTCAACATCAGTGATCATCAGAGAAATGCAAATCAAAACCACAGTGAGATACCACCTCATACCAGTCAGAATGGTGATTATTAAAAAGTCAAGAAAAAAAAGATGCTGATGAGGTTGCAGAGAAATAAGAACACTTTTACACTGTTGGTGGGAATGTAAATAAATTAGTTCAACCACTGTGGAAGACAGTGTGGTGATTCCTCAAAGATTTAGAAGCAGAAATACCATTTGACCCAGCAATCCCATGACTGGGTATATACCCAAAGGAATGTAAATCATTCTATTATAAAGATAATGCACACATACGTTCATTGCAGCACTATTCACAATAGCAAAGACATGGGATCAACCCAAATGTCCACCAATGACAGACTGGATAAAGAAAATGTGATACATATACACTATAGAATACTATGCAGCCATCAAAGGGACAAGAGCATGTGTTTTGCAGGGACATGGATGAAGCTGGAAGCCATTATCCTCAGCAAACTAATGCAAGAACAGAAAACCAAACACCGCATGTTCTCCCTTATAAGTGGGACCAGAACAAAGAGAACACATGGATACAGGGAGGGAAACAACACACACTGGCAACTATCAAGGGAGTATGGGGAGAGCATCAGGAAAAATTGCTAATGCATGCTGGGCTTAATACCTAGGTGATGGGTTGATAGGTGCAGCAAACCACCATGGTACACATTTACCTACGTAACAAGCATGCACATCCTGCACATGTACCCTGGAATAAAATAAAATAAAATAAATTGATGCCTTTGAATCCACCACTTGAATCGAGAATGAGAGCTCTCTACAAAACATGTCAGCTTCAATGCCTCCACCAATGCACTCAACAACCTAAATCTTTAGACTTCCCATATGCAGAATTTGATTCATCTAAACGCTTGTTTCAAAGCAACTTCATACCAATGAACAGAGCTTGATACCACTTAATTCATCCATTCACAAACCAGTTTGGCCAATTATTCATTCTTTGTAAAGAGACAGAACAATGTATAAACTCTCAGAAACCCAGAACATGTCTGATAATGTGCATCTATGTATATCTTCCTTATACAAAAACTTGTAAGAGCCAAAATATTTGCCTTAAGAAGGCAATCTCAGAAACCAGTTACATCACAACCATTATTTCCAGACATGTTTGCTACTGGCCCTTGCTTTATCCTTTTAGCTAACTGATTATTATTAACTTATGCATTTGTTCATTATTAAGATAAAATCAGTATCCTTGTACATGATCTAGACTATAGCATGGATAATCATAGCACACGCACAGTTGCTCATTACCAAAGTAATAGCAGATGACGTCATTTTGCAATGGAATTTAGTGAGAACAATAGCTCTTGTTATAAAACAAATTCTTGCCACTAGCCCTCTTTAAAATTAGTCTTTTATTTATATAAACAACATCCCTTTTTAGGGATAAAGCAAACAACCAGGAAACCAAAGACAATTCAACATAAACATGGACAACTCATACATTTGTCTACATGTTCCTCATTCTGAGAGATTAAAAAACCAACACGATTCCCACTTCCTGAGCAATAGATCAGTACTGTGACTTGCTTCAGTACATATGTTATAGCTGTTCCAGGTGTGGCCATGTTTTTATTCACTTATTTCTTTTACTTGAGTTCTGCATGCATTAATTCACTTGTAACAACATAATCATTATCCATGAATCACAAAATCACAAGAATAGGATAACTGAATTTTTTTTTTTCTTGAGACAAGGTCTCACTTTGTTGCCCAGGCTGGAGTGCAGTGGCCCAATCTCGGCTACTGCAACCTCTGCCTCCCGGGTTCAAGCAATTCTCCTGCCTCAACATCCCAAGTAGCTGGGATTACAGGCACTCGCCACCACTCCCAGCTAATTTTTGTATTTTTAGTGGAGACAGGGTTTCACCATGTTGGTCAGGCTGGTCTCAAACTCCTGACCTTGTGATTCACCTGCCTCAACCTCCCAAAGTGCTGGGATTACAGGTTTGAGCCACCTTGCCCAGCCAATAACTGAATATTTTTAACTACTGTCTACAGGATCGTTTCCAACTAAGCAATAGACTAGATTTCTTTTATACTGGAGCTTAAACTTCCTGACTTCTATTATTCGTCATCCTTGACTCATAAGCACGAGTCATCATCTCCAGATCAGGCCACAGTCTATCAATCTTTTTCTTCATTTAGACTTTGTTTCATTTATTTATTAATTTACTGCTTCATAATAAAGAAATAGTAATGAATCAGGACAAATAGGACAAGAGCTGTAATAATCCTACTATCTATCTGTAGATCAGTTCCTACAGAAATTAGACCTGTTTCTTGAACTGACTTCATCGTTTCAAATATGCATTACTCATAATGTTTCATATCACCTCCATGTTCATTTTTGGGCCACGGTTAGTCCTCTTTGATTATATTTTCTACTTATGAATAATGCATTGACCACTCTTAAATGGCCCAAACAAAGACAAGAGCCTTGATTACTCACATTCGTCTGTACGTTCCTTAAAACAACCATAGGGTAGTGGCCACAGCAGGATCGGTGCAGGGAGTGACTGTCCTGAGGATTCCAAAGAAGAGCAAAAGACACAATTTGAGACTTTCGATCATTAGTTCTTTCATTCTATCTTCCATTTGCTCTGTCAGTTGGTATTTATTGATTTATGTTAGTATTTGCTTATTTCCTCCTTAATAAAATAAGTATTAGACTTACAATTGACCCAGCTGACCTGAAAATTGACCTAAAAATCACAGAGCCGTTGATAACTACTAATCAGTGTTATTGCTCTATCAATTGTTATATGATTCTTAGCCAGAGAGTTAAAACCACTGGCCCATTTATTATCCATTCCAAATTAATTAATAGTATTTCTTTCCCTGCCACATATGTTAACAATTAGAATATGCTTCTCTCTCTTCATGTTTAATCATTTAAATCTTTGATTCTTTCACTGATTCATTGATATTAATATAATCACAATTCAAGAACCGTAAAGTTGGAAGCAAATAACTCTTGATATCTCTAACATCTATCTAATGGATTTTTTTCAACAGAGGAATAAATTAGATTTCTATTATATTGAATCTCAGAGTTCCAGACACTGAATATTCATCATCCATGACTCAAATGCCACAAGCTGTCATCACTGGCTCAAGCTTGGACCTCATTTTCTTAATTCATGTCTATGTGTTTTTATTGATTAATTTACCAGTTCACTAATAATAAAATAATTACCTAAGAGCCACAAAAACTTGAGAATAAAATCCTTAAATAGCTGTAATATCTATGTCATTATATTAACAGCAATATACCTCTTTCATTAATTAAATTCAATGTTTTCATTAATTAAATCCAATGTTATATATATGCATTAAACAACATAATGCTTTATATTAATTCCATTTTTACCAATGGGCCAAAGTTTACCTTCAATGATTATATTTAATACTTCTTAATACTGCCACAAATATCTTTTTTAAAAAACACAAATCAAGAACGCTATCACTCACACTGGTCTCCATACACCGTATTATACACAGATGAAACCACAGAGCTCACAGCGAAGAAGAATGATAAGATCCGCTGGAGTGTGTTTATTCTGTGGAATACGGAGCACCAGAGATGACCAGAAAAGACGAAGACATTATCTGCATTATTCTTTGCATTCATTCTTCCATTTTTTCAGTCATATAGGTAATTTGAGACATTTATTTTACTTACTCTACATAGCCAGACAATATCAGTCACGCCACTGACACAAACAAAAACATTCATTATTATTTATCACTGTCTACAACATCCCTAACTAAAGAAATAACAACGTTATACCACTTATTCCCTAAGGTATTGGTGTCTTCAATATATATCATAGGTTTTCTTCTCACTCTGCTGCCCAGGTTGACGTGCAGTGGTGCGATCTCAGCTCACTGCATCCTCCATATCCCAGGTTCAAGCAATTCTCCTGCCTCAGCCTCCCAAGTAGCTGGGATCACAGGCATGCACCACTACGCCCAGCTAACTTTGTATTTTTAGCAGAGACAGGCTTTTACCATGTTGCCCAGGCTGGTGTCAAACTCTCGACCTCAAGTGATCCACATGCTTCGGCCTCCCACAGTGCTGGAATTATGAATACGAGCCACTGCGCCTGGCAGTATCATAGTTTTTCTTGCCTCACAAACTATTTTTGTAATTGGACAATGCTTAGTCTCATCCAACACAATTTATTTGTATATTTGTTCAGTGGTTCCTTCATTGATCCAATTATAATAATAGATCGAAAACTTGTGCTCACAAAGAGCAAAAACACGACCCTCGCATATTCCTGACATCTGTCTACAGGATCACTTTCAAAAAGGGGAAAAAACTGTATTTCTTTTCTTATGGACCTCAGAGTTCCAGATAGGTATTCACCGTCTAAGACCTATCCATTACCAGGAGTCATGATTAATCCAGGATTAGCTCTCGTGCTCTTCATTCATTGTTATATTATTTATTACTTCATTAATTCACCATTAATAACTTTTAAACACTATCACTCCAAGAGGAGCCTTGATATCTCTAATTTGTATATACACTCGTCCTCACAATTCCATATCCCCTCATTATTATCTTTCATAATAATACAGGACATGCTTTTCATACAAGCATCCATCAGTATAACACTCCACATCCATTCCGTACTTATCCCTGGGCTACTCATGGCCTTGTGGGATTATATGTCATATTTTTTGTTAATACACTATAAACCTTTAAACAAAATACCCAAGATGGGACAAGAACTTTGACTATTATTCACATTGGTCTGTAGCTTCCAGCACAGGATGGACCATGCAGCTCTTAGCCAGTGAAAAGCAGCTTCTTTGCCTCCATTCTAAGTACATAGCAGAAGAGATGACAACAAAAATGAGACTTTCTCTCCACTGATCCTTGCTTTTCAAATACACCTCAAATTAATGAACGTGTAAACATTTATACTCATTTACACCTTCATTAACTTGAGGTATATTTCATTTTTCATGAACCACTGGCCAGGTGTGGTGGCTCACGCCTATAATCCCAGCACTTTGGGAGGCCAAGGCAGGTGGATCACTTGAGGTCAGGATTTAAAGACCAGCCTGGGCAACATGGTGAAACTTTGGACTCGTCCCTGACCCAGAACTTGAATATGGTCAATAATTTATACCGTCTTTCTCATTCAAAGAGGTAACAGGTCTTCAAGGTTTCTCTTAAGTTGTTACCAATTTCAGTATATATTAATAGTATTTTTTTGTCTTTCCACATATTTTTATAATTGGACAATGCTTAACCTTATTCATCTTTTTTTTTTCTTTTGAGTCAGAGTCTTGCTCTGTCACCCAAGCTGCATGACATGATCTCAGTTCACTGCAACCTCTTGGGTTCAAGCAGATTTTTGAATCCCAGGTTCAAGCAATTCACATGCCTCAGCCACCCAAGTAGCTGTGATTACAGGCGTATCCACCACGCCTGGCTAATTTTTGCATTTTTAGTAGAGATGGAGTTTCACCATGTTGGCCAGGCTGGTCTTGAACTCCTGACCTCAAGTGATCCAACGGCCTTGGCCTCCCAAAGTGCTGAGATTACAGGTAGCCCTTATTCATCTTTATTTGTACATTTATTGACTGATTATCTCATTGATCCAATTATAAATATAAAATAAAAATTCACGAACATGAAAATCAAACACATATACTTTCTATTTTTTGCCATCTGTCTGTAGGATCATTTGAACAGGGAATGGACTAGATATCTTTTGAGACGGACCTCAGAGTTCCAAATACATATTCTTCATTTATGACTCATACGCCACCAGTGGTCATCATTGATCCAGGATTGGCCCTCCTTTTCTCCGTTACTTTCTATATTGTCTGTTGATTAATTCACTAGTTTACTAATAATAACTTTAAACCTTATGATTCACAAAACCCCAAAAAGATATTCCTAATCATTCTGACATTAATATATGTTTCATTATTATCCTGTTTTTCATATGTGAATTGTAAATATAATACTTCTGACTCCCATATCTCTCACTAGATACAATTCACCATCTTTGATTATATTACATATGTGTATATAGTACATTACATATGTATTTATAGTACTCTTACATAAACCACCCAAAGAAATACAAGAAATCTGACTGTTACATTGGTACACATGCTCCTTCCTAAGCATGCTGCAAACAGAACACGTGACCAAGAAGAAGCCCTCAAATCAGAACAAGTACGTACATTCTAAGGAGTACAGAGCAAAGAAGATGAAAACAAAAGGTGCACGTGAACTGTTAATCCTCGCTTCTCACCTACCACTAGTCATCTACGCTATCATTATTTGGAGTATACTTATTTCATTTTCTCTTTAAAGAATGAACAATTTCAAACTTACAATTAACCAAGAATTTGAACACTGCCTATAATTATCCTGTCTATATCACCACAAGCCAAAGAGGGAACAGACATGCACATTTCCTTCTCTTCAGATTCCACTATTCTCATTACATATTAATAGTGTTTCCTGCTTCACCAAATATTTTTTATAACTGGACAACGATTAACCTGACTCATCCTTATTTACACATGTGTTTATTGGTTTTTATATTAGCCAATTATAAAAACAGAATCAAAACATGTAAACACAAAGACCAAAACCAAACTCATCTTCTATTCCTGATGCCTGTCTAAAGGATTATCTCAAACACAGAAAATGAGCTAGATTTGTTCTGTGATGGACCTCGGAGTTCTAGACACGTATTCATTGCATATGACCCATACGCCACCAGCAGTCATCATCGACCCAGGATTGCTCATCTCTTTCTCCATTAATCTCTACCTTGTCTATTGATTGATTCATTAATTCACTAATAGTAATTTTAAGTCTCTATTGTTCAAAAAAAATCCCGAGAATAACTTTAATATTCCTAATTTGCATACTCAATCATTCCAACATTGATATACCTCCTTAATGAACAATCCTCAGGTTTTTATATATGCATCATCAACACAACGCTTCATATCAATTCCATAGCTTTCACTGGGATGCAACTGGACATCTTTGATAACGTCATACCCTTTTTATAATACATTGAGTCCTCTTAATAAGGCACCAGAATGAAGTCAAAAATGTTGACTATTCCTCACATTAGTCTGGCTGAGCCTAACCATGATGCAAGCACAGCATGTGACCATGGAAGAATTTTTCAAGGTGCACAATTCATCCATTCTGCAGAGCACAAAGCACAGAGGAGTTCGGAGCATACTATGGGACGTTCTCGCTCATGATTCACCTTTTTTAATGAGTCATCTAGGCCATCATTATTTGAAGTTTATTTCATTTTATCTTAAGAAAATGAGCAATTTTGAACTTGCCACTGACCCATACAATGCTTAACCTTATTCATCTTTATTTATTCAAATATTTGCTTATTGATTCTCTCATTGGTCCAATTATAAAATAAAATAAAAATGTTAAAACAGAAAGACCAAAATCAAACTGAGTCTCTATTCCTGACATCATACCTATAGAATCACGTGAAACAGAGGAAACTGATTTTGTGATGGACCCCAGGGTTCCAGACACATTCATCATATGACTTATATGTTACCAGTAGTCACCATTGATCCAGGATTCCTCCTACTTTTCTCTATGCATTTTTACTTCGTCTAATAATTAACTCATTAGTTCACTGATAATAACTTTAAAATCTTTGGTTTTTAAAAACTTAAGAGCTTTGATATTCCTATTCCCTACAAAGTATCGTTATAACAATAGATATTTTCATTAATTGTTCTCCATTTTTCATATATGCATTTTCAATACAATACTTCATATCTATATGGATATGTGATATGGATAGATTTGGCCATCTTTCATTATATTCCTGTAATATATTGGAATATATTATATAAGAAATATATTCCTATAATATATTCTATTCCTATAATGCATTATATCTTTTTATAGTATGAAAAGGTATACCTTTTTATAATACATTACATTATAAAAATATATATATTCCTACAGTATATTGTATTCCTGTAATGTATTATGCCTTTTTATAATGCATTGATTCCTCTTAAACAAACCACTCAAACCAATACAACAGCTTTGACCATTCCTTACATTGATCTGTACGCTCCTTCCGAAGCATGGTGCAAACAGAGCATGTGACCTCAGAGGCATCTTCAAATCATCACAAGGACGTCCATTCTGACAAATGCGGAGCAGAGAAAATAATAACGAAAATGTGATTTTTCATGGTTGATCTTTCCTTTTCACCTACCATTAGTTAAACATTTAGGCAATCGTTATTTGAAGTATGAACAACTTCGAACTTGCCGCTAAACCAGAACATGAATATGGTATATAATTTACACTATCTCTTCATTACTGGCCAAAAAGGTTAGGTATGTAAGATTCTTTTTTGGCTTTCATCAATTTAAATACATATTAATAGTGCTTGCCTCACCATGCATTTTTATAATTGGACAATGCTTACCTTATTTAATTTGTTTATCCATGTATGTTTTATTCTTTCATTGACCCAATTATACAATAAAAACTCAAGAACAAAAAATTCATGCTATCTTCTTGACATCTGTCTATATAATTACTGGAAACAGAGGGAAGTGACTTCTGTGATGGACCTCAGAGTTCCAGACATGTATTCATCGCAAGTGACTCATACTCCACCAGTGCTCATCATCGATCCAGGATTGACCCTCTTTTTCTCCATTCATTTCTATGTTGTCTTTAGATTAATTTATTAATTCACTAATAATAATTTTAAACTCTGTGATTCACAAAACACTAAGAACCCACACTTGACATTCTCTATCTTTATACAGAATCATTCGAACATAGATACATCTGTTTAGTCCTTCTCAATCTTTCATATATGCATTATCAATAAATATTCTGTATCACTCCTATAAATATCACTGGGACATAGATGGCCATCGTTGACTATATTATACACTTTTTCATGATGTACTGAGTCCTCTTTAGCAAACCACACAAATCAACACAGGAATTTTGACTATTACTCACATTGGTCTGCCCACTCCTTTCCAAGCATGGTGTATAAACGGGGCGCATGATCATGGAGGAATCCTCAACATAGCACAAGCTGTTCATTCTGAGGAATACAGACCAGAGAAGATAATAACAAAACTGAGACATTTTCAATATTGACATTTGCTTTTCACCTATCAATAGTCATGCAATGATTATTTGGAGTATATTTAATTTATTTTCTGAAAATAAAATGAATAATTTTGAAATTGCCACTGACCCAGAAGTTGGAATTACCTATACTTTATTCGGTCATTACTGTCATTAGGCAAAGAAGCGACAGGCATGTGCCTTTATTTCTCTGTGGCTGTCACTATTTCATATATATTAATCATATTTATTATCTTGTCCCTTAGTTTCATAATTGGACAATGCTTGAATTTATTCATCTTTATTTATTTGTATTTGTTTACTAATTCTCACATGGATCAATTATAAAAATAGAATCAAAACGTAAACATGAATACTAAAAACATATATATTCTAAATTCCTGGCAGCTGTCTGTAAAATAATTTCAAACATACAGAATAGGCTAGATTTTGTTTGTGATGGACCTCAGAGTTCTAGACACGTATTCATCGTATAAGACTCATACGCCACCAGTAGTCATCATCGATCCAGGACTGACCTTCTATTTGTGGATTCATTTCCACCTTGTCTGTTGACTGATTTGTTAATTCACTAATCATAATTTTAAGCCTTATGATTTACAAAACCACAAGAATAGCCATGGTATTCCTAATGTGCAGGAACATTTATTTCATTAATTATCCTCCGTTTCTCATGTATACATCTTCAATATAATCCTCACATCATGCCCATGTTTATTTGAATACAGTTGCTAGTCTTTGATTATAATATACTTCTTTTTATAATACATTGAAATTTCTTGAACAAACCACCCATAGCAAGGTGAGGACTTCCACTATTACTTACATAGGTCTCCAGGCTCCATCCTAAAATGGTGCAAGTAGAGCACACAACCTTGGAGGAATCCTTAAATCCACAAAACACAACCGATCTAGGGAATAGAGAGCAGAGGATAACAAAAATGGGATATTGTCACTACTGACCCTTTCTTATCACCTATCATTAATTAGTCATTTTGGCATTCATTATTTGCAGTATATTTATTTTATCTAAAAAAATGAACAATTCTGAAATTTCCATTGACCCAGAAACAGAACGTTGTCTACCCTTTGTACTGTCTATACCATCATTAGCCACAGAGGTCACTAGAAGATACCATTTATATCTCTGTGGACTTCGTTGTGTCAAAAGATATTGAGAGTGCTTCTGGGCGGGTACGGTGGCTCACGCCTGTAATTCCAGCACTTTGGGAGGCCAAGATGGGTGGATCACTTGAGGTCAGGAGTTCGAGACCAGACTGGCCAACATGGTGAAACCCCATCTCTACTAAAAAGACAAAAATTTGCCAGGTGTGGTAGCATGTGGCCTGTAATCCCAGCTACTTAGGAGGCTGAGGCAGGAGAATTGCTTGAACATGGGAGGAGGAGGTTGCAGTGAGCCAAGATCACGCCATTGCACTCCAGCCTGAGCAACAGCAAAACTCCATCTCAAAAAAAAAAAAGAGCGCTTCTTGCCTTATCACATATTGCTATACTTGGCCAATGCTTCAACTTTTTCAGCTGTATCTATATGTGTTTATTAAACCTTGCATTGACCAGTTATAAAAACAAAATGAAAATACATAAACACAAAAGCCAAAAAATTATGCTCTATATTTCTGAATTCTGTCTATAGGATAGGCCAGATTTCTTCTGTGACAAATCTCAGAGTTGCAGACGTGTATTCATCATATATAACTCATATGCCACCAGTGGTCATCATCGATCCAGAATCGATCGTCTGCTTTTTCATTTAATTCTGCCTCATTTATTGATTAGTTCACTAATTCATTGCTAATAATTCTTAAGCCCTATGATTTACAAAACCCTATGGAGACCTGTATACATATAATTAATATGTATATATTCATATACAATATATTTACTAATACAATATATTAATATTATAATAATATAGTAATAGAATATCCTGCTTCTCCAGATATTTTTATAATTCAATTATGAGCTATTTTTCTTATTTATTGTATTGATACTCTCATTGATCCAATTATAAAAATAGAATAAAAATACATAACCACCAAGAAAAATAAGTACATTCTGTATTCTGAAATCTGTCTACAACATCATTTTAAACAGAAGGAATCCATGCATTTCCACTGTGATGGACCTCAGAGCTCCAGACACATATTCATTGTCTATGACCTATATGCCACCAGTAGTCATTATCAATCCAGGACTGGTCTTCCTTTCCTCTATTCATTCCTATATTTTTGTGATTGATTTATTAATTCACTAATAATAACATTAAAGCTTCTGATTCAAAGAGCTCCAAGAAGAGCCTTGACATTCCCATCTGTACATGGAATCCTTCTAATATTGATATATCTATTTTATTATCCTCAATTTTTCATATATGCATTATCAGTATGATGCTTCATATCACTCCAATATCTATCACTTACATGCAGTTGACCATTTTGATTATATTATAGGCTTTTTGGTAATACCCTTGAGTCCTCTTAAACCAATCAAACCAAGATGAGAATGTTGATTACAACTCCCATTGCTCTGCAGGCTCCCAACCATGATAAAAACACAGCACGAGACCACGGAGGAATTCTCAAATCATAACAAGCACATCCATTCTGAAAGAATAGAAAGCAGAGAAGATAACAACATTGAGACACTCTCAGTATTGATCCTTGATTTTCACCTGTTACTAGGCATTTTGGCAATCATTATTTGGAGTATATTTGCTTTATTTATTTTCTCTTAATAAAATAAATAACTTCAAAATTACCACTAACTCCAAATATGAACATTTCTATAATTTATACCATCTATATCACACACCATTTATTCCTTTCTAGGCTTCACTGATTTTAACATGTTAATAGCATTTCTTGCCTTACAAGTTTTTATACTTGGGCAGTGTTTCAATCATTTTTTACTTATTAAATATTTGTTTCCTCATTCTCACATTGATTCAATTATAAAAATAGAAGAAAAGCACATAATCATAAAGAAAAATAGCACATTCTATATATTTTTAATCTGCCTATGACATCATTTGAAACAGAGAATAAGGCAGATTTTACCTGTGATGGACCTCAGAGTTCCAGACACGTATTCATCATGTATGACTCATACGCCACCGGTAGTCATCATCGATCCAGAATGTGTCCTGTTTTTGTCTGTACACTTTTACCTTGTCTATTGATTAATTCATTAAATTGCTAATAATAATTTTAAAACCTTTGGCTCACAAACACCTCAGAACAGCATTAACATTAATGTTCTTTATCTGCATATAGAATCATTCTCACATTGGCCAATGCTTCATTAATTATCCTCAGTTTTGCAAATATATGTTATCAATGTAATGCTTCATATTACTCCCATTTCTATCACTGGGCTGCAGCTGACTATTTTTGATTATAGAACAGACTTTCTAACAATACATCAAGTCCTCCTAACTAAACCACCCAAACTAAGACCAGAACTTGATTACTCACATTGGTCTACATGCTCCCAATCAAGAGGCAGCCACAGCATGTCACCAGGCAGGAATCCTTCAACCAGCACAAGCCATCCATTCTGAGGAATATAGAGCAGAGACAGTAACAAAACCGAGACATTCTCACTAATAATGATTCTTGCTTTTCACCTTTCCTTTAGTCTGTCCTTTAGGTATTCATTAGGTGAACTAATATTTATTTCATTTTCTCCTAAGAAAAAGAACAATTTGATCTAGCAAGTGAATAAGAATTTGAACATTATCTAATATTTATTCTGTCTATATTATTATAAGTCAAAGAGGTAACAAGTATGTACAATATCTCTTTGGACTTCACCGATTTCAATATACATTCATAGTATTTCTTGCCTCATCATATATTTTTATAGTTATACAATGCTCACCCATTTTATCTTTATATGTTTATTGATTCTTGCATTAGAATGAAAATAAAACCAAAACAACTTCACTCTATCTTCCTGACATCAGTCTATTGAATCACGTATAACAGAGGGAATGGACTAGGTATCTTTTGTGACGGATCTCAGCGTTCCAGACACGTATTTATCACATGTGACTCATACGCCACCGGTGGTCATCATCGATCCAGAATTGGCCCTCCTTTTCTCCATTCAGTTTTACCTTGTCCGTTGGTTGCTTCATTAATTCACTAACAATAATTTCAAAGCCTATGATTCAAAAAACTCCAAGAGCAGACTTGATATTTCTGATCTGTACTTTACCCTGTTTTTCATACATGCATTATCAATATAATACTTCATGTCACTCCCATGTCTACTATTGGGATAACACTGGCCATCTTTGATTGTATTTCACACTTTTTAATAATATATTGATTACTCTTAAACAAACCACCCAAACCACACTGAGGACTTTGACCCTTACTCACTTTGGCCTACACGCTCCTTCCTAAGCATGGTGCAAACACAGCATGTGACCACAGAGGAATTCTCAAGACAGAACAAGGATGTCCATTCTGAGGAGTACAGAGCGGAGAAGATGACAACAAATTTGAGACATTGTCACCATTGACCTTGCTTTGTACATTTCTTTAGTCATTTAGGCTACCACTATTTAGAGTACAGCATATTTATTTTACTTTCTCTTAAGAAGATGAACAATTTTGAATTTGCCACTGACCCAGAACATGAACACTCTCTACAGTTATCCTCTCTATATCATTATTAGCCAAAGAAGTCACAAACATACACCATTTAATTCTCTTTGAACTTCACTATTTCCAATACATATTAATAGTGCTTCTTGCCTCACCACCTATTTTTATAATTGGGCAACACTTCACCTAATATGTCTTTATTTCTTTTTTATATTTGTTCATTGATTCTCACATTGACCCAATAATAAAAATAGAATAAAAACATTTGAGTACAAAGACCAAAAACAAACCCACTCTATGTTCATGATATCCGCCTAAAGAATTGTAACAAACAGGAAATGGGCTAGATTTCTTTTGTGATGCGCCTCAGAGTTCCAGATACACTCGCTGAAGATGACTCATGTGCCACCAGTAGTCATCATCGTCCACAGGACAGGTGTTCTTTCTCTCCATTCACTTCTAATTGCTTATTAATGATTTATTAATCCACTAATCATAAATTTTAAAATCATAGTTCATAGACGCATTATCAATATAATGCTTCACACGACTCCCACATTTATTGCTAGAATATCACTGGCCATCTTTGATTATATTATATACTTTTTTAGTAATTCATTGAATATTTTGAAATAACCACTCAAACCAAGAGAAGAATTTTAATGATTACTCTATGCTACTAACAAATAGATGCAACCACAGTACAAATGATAAAGGAGGAATATTCCAATTGGCTCAAGTGTACCCCATTCTAATGAAGACAACAGAGTCGATATTTTTAATAACAGACACCTCATCCTCTATAATTCTTGGTTTCTGCATTTCATTTATTCAGTCATTCAGGTAATTCATAATTTTCCATGAAGTACATGTTTTTTCTCTTAACAAAAGGGACAACCTTGAACTTAGAAGAATTGGTTCAGAACAATAAAATTGATTCTATTAGTGCCTATATGATCTTAAGCCAAAGAAAGAGGGGACATCTTTGATCTGATATTTTCTTAATGGATGTTAGTTTTCTCTACTTGTATTAGTAATATTGATTGCCTCCCTATATATTTTTATAGCTGGACAATGCTGTGCTCTCTTCAATTTTATTTATTGACTTATATTTGTTTAATGGTTCTATCATTAATTCCTTAATACTAATAAATCTAAATCTAAGAATCTAAAATAAGAACATGGTCTTTATGAATCCCAAACATCTGTCTATAGGATTATTCTGAACAGAAGGAATAGATTAATTATGTTTTGTGTTGATGCTCAGAGTTCCACATATATATTACTCATAGTTTACGACTCCTGCGCCACCCTTTGCAATCATTGTTCTATGCATACTCATTGGCCAACTTTTTCTTCATTCAATCTTACATTTGCAGATTCTGAATCACGGATTCACTGAAAATGAGTGAGTCAGAAAAATGTGAAAATAAATGCTAGAATAGTACTAACAGCTATCAATACAACCATTTCCCATATACATTACATCTTTTTCATTTAATGTCAACATTAGTGATTAATCAACATCATATTTCACATTATACTTATTATTGAGCCATAAATAGCTATTTGATTAATAGTTTTTCATAATACCACGAATACTGTCAAACAAATAACTGAAACCAAAACAACAACATTGACTATATTCACATGGGTCTCTTTTTGAATGGAGTTAACATGACAAACTTGATCAAATGCAGAGTGCTCAAATCAGCTAATTGCATCTACACTGAAGGGTTCTAGGTGGAGATCATGATAAAAAGTTTGAGATATTCTGTCCATCTGTAATTTCTTTCATTCACCTAGTCATTTAGGTATTTATTAATTTATGGTAATATTGATTTATTTTTCTTCTAATAAACTTCAAACTTGTAAGTGACTTGGGGCAGTAACTGGCACTTATAAGTAATTATTACTATTGTCTCTATCATTTTTAGTAAGAAATATTATCCACTTATTATCCATTTCAGTGTACACTAACAATATTTTCCTTACTGCATATTTTAGCAATGAACGATGCTTTACCCTCTTCGTTTTTATTTGTTTTATTTGTACATTTATTTGCTTATTCTGCCATTGCTACTTTTACCATATTTTTAAAACTCATGCACACAAGACTAACCACAAACTCCTTGTATATTTCAGGTATCTGTCTATCATATCACTTTAAACATGGGAATAGACTAGATTCTATTTGTGTGGGATCTCAAAGTTTCAGATACGTACTATTCTTCATATACAACCAGCATGTACAACCACATAAGCCACCAGCTGTCATCGATGGTCCAGGATTGGCCTTCTTTTTCTTCATTCTTATCTACACTTCTTTACTGAGTAATTCATTAATAAAGACACACATAAACCACAAAAAAAAGCTCTTCAATATCACTCACATTCATCTATACTATCACAAAGAGCCTAAACCCTTTCTTTAAATGAATTAAGTTTTTCACATAGGCATTAATCAACATAATACTTCATATCAATCTGAAATAAAATATGAGCATGACTGACCTCCTTTGACTCACTCAAACCAAGGTAATTTTTACCATTGCTGTTGCTGATCTCCATGCTCCTAACACGCAGGTACAAACACAGAGTTCGTGACCACGGAAGAATATGCAGATCAGAGCATGGGAGATGATTACATATTCTCTTCACTGACCCACAGATTCCTCCATCCTTTTATAGAGTCATTCAGGCATTTATAAATTTATATCAATATTTATTTCTTATTCTTTTAGTAAATCAAGCATGAAATACACAAGTTAATCAGATAAAAAAACGGTTACTTGTCACTTTCTGTGATCACCATTAGTCTAAGACAAAACACACTTGTTCCAATGTATTCATTCCAACTTATATTAATAGTATTTTCCCTCCTGTATATTTTAACAATGAGCATGCTTTACCACCTTGATGTTTATTCATTATGTATTTGTTTATCTACTCTATCAGTGATTCCTTATAACTTTTAAGAACGCATGAACACAAAGATTCTTGTATATCACTGACACCAACTTAGCAGAGTCTTGTAAAGAGAGGAATCGGACTGCACGCTCACGGTGGTCCGTATGCCCCTCACACAGGGGCAGCCACAGAGCGCAGGCCATGGAAGAATGCTTCCATCAGCTGGAGTGGGTCCACTCGGAGGAGCAGCAACAGAACAGATGATTTCAAAATTCAAGCATTTCTCCCAACGACCCTTGCTTTTCACCTCTCATTTAGTCACTTAAACCATCATTATTTGGAATATATTTATTTCACAGTCTCTTAAAACAAACAACTCTGAACTTGCCCCTAACAAAGACACTTATTATTCATCACCCTTGACTCTTACACTACCAGTCATCACCATTAGTCCAGGAATGGTTCATCTTTTCTTCATTTATTTCTATGTCGTTTATTGATTAATTCAGTAATTTACTAATGATATGTTTAAAGTGCTATGATGTATGAACCCTGAAAAAAGCCTTGATGTCCCTAATATGTGTATAGACTCATTCTCAGATCAGTGTAACTCCTTTACTAAATATCTTCCATTTTCTTAAATGAATTAATTAAATGAATTCATCAGTAGACTACTTCATATCAATTTCATGTTCGTCACTGGGCTGCAGGTGGCCTTCTTTAATATACTGTATGATTTTTAATACTGTAGTAACTATCCTTTAAAAAAGCACTCAAGCCAAGAACATTGACGATTACTTAGAGTGGCCTCCAAGCTCCTAACACACAGATGCAACCGCACGGCCCAACGGCATGCAGGGGTGCTTGAGACAAGTCAAGTGAGCCCACTCTGAGGTGCACAACGTAGGACAGTTGACAAAAAATTTGAGACCTTATAGCCATTGTTCCCTGCTTCGTGTCTAACATTTAACCAGTAATTAGGGCAATCATTAATTGGGAGGATATTACATTTTCTCTACAAATGAACAACTTCAAATCTGCCACTGACTCAGAACATGAACATTGTCTATAATTTAAACTGCCTGTGTCATCATTAGCCAAAGAGGTAAAAGTCATATACCATTAATTTCTCATTGAATTTCATGTTTTCAACATACAGTAATAGTATTTCTTGCCTTGCCACATATTTCTATATTTGGACAATGCTCCATCTATTTTATCTCAATTTACTTTTATATTTGTTCATTGATTCTTTTATCAATCCGATTACAATAATAGAATGAACGTGCATGAAAAGAAACATCACTTTTCTTTTGTGTTGGACGTCAGAGTTCCACACACGTATAATTCATTATCCAAGACTCATACACCAGCAATTTTCATCATTGATCCAGGAAGGGCCTACTTTTCCTCAGTTCATTTCCAAGTTATTTATTGATCAATTTAGTAATTATAATTTTAAAACTCTGTGATCCACAAAAATCCAAGAGATTTATATCCCAAACATGTACTTAGAATCCTTCTCACTTCAATATCTCTTACGGTAATAACAATTATAGTATTTCATGTATGCACTAAACAATATAATACCTCATAGTAATCCTGTGCTTATCACTAAGCTACAGCTCACCCTCTTTGATTATATTTCACACTCTTTAATAATACAGTGACTGCCCATAAACAAACCATGCAAAACAAGTCAAGAACTTTAGCTGTTACTCACATTGTTCTCTAGGCTCCTAATGCAGACATGCAACTAAAAAGCTTGTGACCAAGGAGGAATCCTTAAGTCAGCGTGAGTGGGTCCATTCTGAGAAATATAAATCAGAGAAAAGGGTAAAAAGACTTTTTAAAAAACTGAGACATTCTCTGCACAGAATGAAAAGGCATGAGCACAAAAACCAGAACCAAGATCCTTGTATATTCCCTATAACTGTCTACAGGGTCATCCAACCAGAGGAAATGAATTACACGTCTTTCACATCGGACCTCAGAGTTCCAGACACGTATTCATCGTCTATGACTCATACGCCACCAGTAGTCATCATTGATCCAGGATTGGCCCTTTTACTCTATTGTCACCTACATTTGTTTATTGATTAATTCATTAAATCATAAAATGATAGTTATTATTCACAAAAACTCAAGAAGAGTCCTTATGTCCCGAATTGCTACATAGAATTATTCTCACATCAACATATCAGTTTCATTAATTCTCTTATTTTTCATTTGTGCATTAATGGATATAATGTTTCATACTTCCCATATTTATGAGTTATAATCGCATTCATTATATTTCACACTTTTTAATAATATAGTGAATAATCTTAAGATAAAAGAAATACTGAAACCCAGAAAAGAATGTTAGCCATTACTCACTTTAATCTCTGTGTTCTTAACATAGAGAGGCAACCACAGAACTTGTGGCCATGATAGTATCCATTCTAAGAGTATGAAGCAGAGCAAACGATAAAAAAAAATAAGACATTATCACCACTGATTCTTCATTCCTGCTTTCTGCATTTCATTTTCTAGGTCACTTAGGTATTTATTATTTGTTTGCTCTGTGTGTGTGTGTGTACACACATATACATATATGTGTGTGTGTGTCTATATCTACATATCTTATGCAAAGGAATACATCTATCACAAGAATAACCCAGGAACAATAAAATCAACTCTCCCCTGTCAATTTCTATGTGATTCTTACCAAACGTGGTAATATCTTTTCCTCATTTATTTGTAAATGAATGTAAGTGCTTTAAATTTTGATTAAAATTATTTCTTGTCTCCACACATATGTTCATAGTTGGACAATGCTTGACCCTCTTGTCCTTTATACATTAATTTGTATTAGTTTAATGAATCTATCATTGATCCATTGATAATAATTAATATCAATCTATGGAATCAATACATGGATATTATCTATATATTTCTGATATTTCTCTGTAAGTCAGTTTCAACAGAGGGAATAGACTAACTATGTGCTGTGTTGGACCTCAGAGTTTCAGACACATATTATTCATCGTCTGTAACTCCAATGCCACCATTTGTCATCATTGGTCCATGACTGGGTCTCCTCTCCTTCATGTGTTTCTACATTTTTATCAACTAAATGATCATATTATTGACATTAATACACGGTTCAGACAAAGCCAACAACAAGGTCTTTGAATATCTATAACATCTACAGAGTCATTTTCAACATAGCCTAGATTGCTTTCATTAATTGACCTCAATGTTAGGATAAATTAAATAACATACTGTTTCATGTCACACTCATCATTGAGCTGGGGATAACTTTGTATTCATTTAATACTTCTTAATTTTTTGATTGACAGAGAAAATTGTATATCTTTACCAGGCACAACGTGATGTTCTGAAATATACCTACATTGTGGAATAACTAAATCTGTCTAATTGACATATGTATTACATCGCACAGTGATCATTTTGTGGTGAGAACACTTAACATCTGCTCTAGCATTTTTCAAGAATACGATAGATAACATTAACTGTAGTCACCATGTTGTATAATATTTCTCTGAACTTATTTCTCCTCTCTAACTGAACAACTTAATACATTTTATAATAATGCCAAGAATATCCTCAAACAAATTACTGAAACCAAGATAAGAACTTTGACTATAACTCACATTGCTCTCTTTCTGAACACGGAGCCAACACAAAAATTTTGATCCCAACAGAATGCTTGAAACAGCTCACTGCATCCATTCTGAAGAGCAGAAAGCACAGAAGAGGATTTAAAAACCCTGAAATGTTCTCTCCATTGATTCATGTTGTCTGCCATTTGTTGACACTGCCTTTTAGGCTTTTCTTAATTTATAGAATATTTGTGTATTTTTCACTTAATAAACTTCAAAACTTGCAACTGAATGAGAGCAAGAACTATCACCTGCTACAGTCTATGTCATCGTTAGTCCAAGACATAAATCCTTGATCAATTTATTACCCATTCCATTTCTATTAATATTCATTTTCCTTACTATGAAGTTTAGTAATAAACAATGCTTCACCGTCTTCATCCCTATTAATTTATACATGTATTTATTTATTCTGCCCTTGATTCATTTACAATAATATTTTTAAATTTATGAACACAAACATCAAGAACACAACCCTCATAGATTCTGACATCTGTGCATAAGTTCCCTTCAAAATGGGGAACAGATTAGATCCCATTTGCGTTGGACCTCAGAGTTCCAGACACGTGGTATTCACTGTGCATGACTCATACGCCACCAGTCGTCATCATTGGTCCAGGATCTCTTTGATTTCACACTAATGCAAATTTATCCATTTATTAATTCATTAATAAGAAATACACATCAGTCAGAAAACATAAGAATCATATTCATAAATATTCCTGACATTCATCTACAGATTCATTTCCACAGACTAAATCTCTTCATTACTGTCTTCTGTGGCAATGATCTTCTTTGGTCCATATACTGACCCATCGTTATAATACATCTATCAATCTGATAGTCCATATATTGACCAATCACTATAATACGTCTCTCAATCTGATAGTAAAATTGGCATGTGGGGGCCTCTTTGGTTATGTTTAATACATTTTAATACTATGGGAAATACCTTTGTGTAAAAAAAGCTACACCAACAAAGACAAGAATATTGACTATTACTCACGTTGGTCTTCACACTCTAACACTGAGACGCAGCCAACGTGCTGGTGAGCAGGGAAGAGATTGAGTCACCTCAGAAGCAGCTATTCTGAGGAGTATGGAGCAAAAAAGATGATTAAAAAATGAGATCTTCCTCCACTGATCCCTGCTTAGCATCTTCCATTTAGTCATTAATTCAGACAATATTACTTGGAGTATATTTATTTCCTTTTCTCTTAAAATGAACAATTTTGAACTTGCCACTGACCCAGATCAAAGACATTATCTAATTAATACAGTCCATATCATCCTTTGCCAAAATAAACAGCTATGCACCATTTACCTCTCTTTGGATTTCAGTGTTTTCTAGATATATTAACAAAATTCCTTGTCTCACTACAAATTTTTATAGACAATGTTCCCCCATTTTACCTTTATTTATTTATATATTTGTTTACTGATTGTTTCACTGACCCAATCATAATAATAATATAACAATGCATAAACAAATAAACCTAATTTCTTTTGTGAAGGACCTCAGAGTTCCAGACACACATTCATCATGTATGATTCATGCGCCACCAGTGGTCATCATCGATCCAGGATTGGGCCTCCTTTTCTCCACTCTTTTCTATATTGTCTGTTGATTTAATCATTAGTTCACTAACAGTGAATTAAAACCCTATGATTCACAAAACCCCAAGAACAGTCTCGATGTTCTTAATCTGTATATACTATCGTCTTACCTCAATATATCTTCTGCATTAATTATTCTCAGCTTTTCACACATGTATTAATCAATATAATGTTTCATGTTAATTTCCTATTTGTCATTTCTAACAATGGGCCTTATGTGATTATATTTCGCACTTTTTGGCAATGCAGTGAATATCTTAAACCACCTAAACCACAGCAAGAACTTTGACTATTACTCACATTGATCTCTAAGCTCTGACACAGAGATGCAACCACAGGGCTGGCGGCCATGGAAGAATGCATGAATCACCTCGAGATTATCACTCTGAAGAGTACAAAAAAGAGAAGATGATTTTTTAAAATTAGATATTCCTCCACTGACCCTTGCTTATTGAGGTTTTTTGTGTGTTGGACCTCAGAGTTCCAGAGACATATTATTCATCACCCAGCACTCATACGCCGGCAGCTGTCATCACTGGTCCAGGAAGGCCTGCTTTCTTTTCATTCTTCACCACATTGTTTATTGATTAATTCATAAATTCACTGATAATATTTGTTAAAGACTACGATTCACAAACCTCCAACAAAAGCATACCTATTTGTTAGGTATCCATCATTATTCACACATCAGTATATAACTTTCATTATCTCAGTTTTTCACATATGCATTAATCAGTATAATGATTCATGTTAATCCCAAATGATGATGTTTCCATTAGGCCTTTTGAGATTGTATTTCACACTTTTTAATAATACAATGAACATCCTTAAACAAACCACCCAACCCAAGACAAAAATTTTGACTCTTACTCACATTGGTCTCCAGGCTCTTAATAGAGATTCAACCGTACAGTCATAACCATGGGAAGAATTCTTAAATCAGCTCAGATGGGTCCAGTGTGAGAAAAACAGGACAGAACAGATGATTTTAAAAAGAAGAAGAAGAGACATCTGAGACATTCTCTCCATTGATTCTTGCTTTTTACCTTTAGTCAGTCATTTAAGTAATCATAAATTTATTTTCTCTTAAGAGAATGAACAAATTCGAAATTGCCATCTATCCAGAACATGAACATTGCCTGTAACCTACACCATCTACACCATTCTGAGCTAAGGAGGTAAGAGTCACGTGAAATTTATTTCAAATTGAAGTTTAGTGTTTTCCTAATATATTAGTAGTGTTTCTTTGCTCACCCCATATTTTTAATTTGAACAATACTTCATTAGTTTACTTATTGATTGGTTCTTTCACTGATCCAATTACAATAATGAATGAAAATATATGAACACAAAGATCAAGCCCAAGATCCTTGGATGATCCCAACATGGGCCTAGAGAGCGCCTTATCTCAAGAACATGGACGACACGTCTTTTGTGTTGAACATCGAAGTCCAGACGTTTTACTCATTGTATGTGGCTCATGCCGTCACTGCTCTCAGTTTTCATAATTTCTACCTTTGTTTTGAATAAATCATTAATCAATTTCTATGAGTAAAATATGAACATGATTCACAAAAATCTACAAACATGATGCCTGACATAATAAACATCTGTCTAGAGAATCCTTTTCCACGTTGACAATGTCGCTTTCATTAATCCACCTCTATGTGGCACATTACTGATTAACAAACACATGTTCTATATTATGTTTGCCATTAGGCCATGGTTAAATTCTGAATAATTTACATTTTTTAATAATACTGTGAATACCTTTAATCAAGGACCCAAAGGAAGACAAAGCTTCTGGCTATTACTCACATTAGTTGCGTTCCAGACACAACAGCAATGCAGGTTTCCATCGTAGCAGAACGCCAAGTCCACTTGGTGCATCTATTCTGATCCATCTTCATACAAAGCAGAGGAGATGATAAAAAAAAAAATGAGAAATTCTCTCCACTGACTGATATATTCCACAATCTGTTGTATCATCTTTTTGGCTTTTAATAATTTTGGGGGCTGAACGCAGGGGCTCATACCTGTAATCCTAGCACTTTGGGAGGTCGAGGTGGGTGGATCATCTGAGGTCAGCAGTTTGAGACCATCCTGGCCAACATGGCGAAACCTCGCCTCTACTAAAAATACAAAAATGAGCTGGGTGTGGTGGCAGGTGCCTGTAATCCCAGCCACTTGGGAGGCTGGCGCAGGACAATCACTTGAACCCAGGAGGCAGAGGGTACAGTGAGCCAAGATTGTGCCACTGCACTCCAACCTGGGCAACAAGAGCGAAACTTCATCTCAAAATAATAATAATGATAATTTATGGAAAGATTTCTTTGTTTTTCTCTTAATAAAATGAACTTCAAACTTGTAACTGACTGAGAATAATAATTATTTTCCATCACAGTTGATGTCATCTTTAGCCCAAGACATAATAAACTTGTTCTATGTATCATCCGTTCTAACTTATACTAATAAGCCATTTTCGGGGTTTTGTTGCTGTTGTTATTGTTGTTGTTGTTGAGGCAGAGTCTCCCTCTGTCGCTCAGGCTGCAGTGCAGTGGCACCATCTCAACTCACTGCAACCTCCGCCTCCCAGGTTCCAACGATTCTCCTACCTCAGCCTCCCGAGTAGCTGGGACTACAGGGGTGTGCCACCATGCCTGGCTAATTTTTGTATTTTTTAGTAGAAATGGGGTTTCACCATATTGGCCAGTCTGGTCTTGAACTCCTGACCTTGTGATCCTCCCATCTCAGCTTCCCAAAGTTCTGGGATTACAGGCGTGAGCCACCATGCCCAGCCTAATCCATTTTCTTTATTACGTATTTTAGCAACAAAAAATAATGCTTCACTCTCTTCATTTCTAATCGTTTATACATTCATTTATTTATTCTGCCCTTGATTCTTTTACAATAATATTTTTCAAATACTAACATAAATATCCTGAAAAAGAACCTTGCATATCCTGATATCTGCCTATTGGATCCCTTCACAAAGGAAGAATAGACTGGATCCAATTTGTGTTGGACCTCAGAGTTCCAAACACAGGGTACTCACTGTGCATGACTCATACACCATCAGTGCTCATCACTGGTCCAGGATCAGCCCTCTTTCTCTATTCCTATCTAAATTTGTTTATTGATTAATGTATGAACAAAGAAATACACAAAAACCTAGAAAGAAAAATAAGAATTAGATTCTGAATATCCCTAACATCCACATATATAATCCTTTCCACAGAGACTGAATTTCTTTCATTAACTGAGCTGCTGCATAGATGCATTACTCAGTATAATGCTTCATATCAACCTGATATTTAACATGGACAGATTTCCCTTATTTGATTATATTTAATACTTTAAAATAATACAGTAAATACCATTCTAAAAACTCCTCGATTTGGTATAAGAACATGGACTGCTACTCACACTGGTCTGCAGGCACCTGACACACAGATGTGACCACGGAGCTCATGGCCATGGTAGAGTGCTTCAATCAACTCGAGTGCATTCATTCTGAGGATTACTGAGCAGAGCAGATGATTTTTAAAAGGTTGTAACATTCTTTCCGCTGGCCTTCAATTCCTCTTTCCAGTTAGTCATACACAATTAATAATTTGTAATAACGCTTTTTTTTTCTCCTATGCAGGCTAACAATGTCAATCTTGCCACTGACCCAGAAAATGAACACAAATATTTATCTATTACTGTCAACATCATACTTAGCCAAAGATTTAACAATCATGTACCATTTATTTCTCTTTGGACTTCAGAGTTTCCAGTATATATTAATATTATTTCTTACTACACCATCTATTTTTATAATAGGACAATGCTTCACATGAGTCATCTCTATTTAGTTATATATTTGTTCATTGATTCTTGTATTGATCCAGTTATAATAATAGAAGGAAAATACATGAGCAGAAAGGACTGGCTTTCTTTTGTGTTGGACCTCAGAGTTCCAGACACGTATTATTCATCATCCAAGACTCATACGCCGGTATCTGTCATCACTGGTCCAGGAAGGGCCCACTTTCTTTTCATCCAAATCTTCATTATTTGTTGATTAATTCAGTAATTCATGTGTAATAATTATAAAAATTTACAGTTCACATAATTCAAGTCTATCATTGTTATTTTATTATACGCATACACGCACACACACACAGACACACACATATATATATATATTAATTAGCTGACTATTTTCTTATTCTCAATAACACAGTAAATACCCTTAAACACCCAAACTACACAAGAACTTGACTATTACTCACATTGAAATCTTTCATGTAAGGACAACACAAGTCTTGATCAGGGCTAAGTTTGTAATCAGCTCAATGCATTCATTCTAAAGAGTCCAAAGCAGAGACATTCTTTCCATCAATCCATACATTTCACCATTCATTTACATTGTCACTTTGGCTTTTATTAATTAATGGTAATAGTTATTAATAAAATAGAATTCAAGGTTGCAAGTAATTGAAAGTAGTAACTATAACCTATCACAATCTATGTCATTTTTGGTCTAAGGCATAATATCTTTCATCCACGCATATATTATCCATTCCAATTTAAATTAAAATTAATTTTACATAATACATATTTTAGTAATAAACAATGCTTCACCTCCTTATCTTCTTTATTTATACATTCATTTATTCATCCTGCCCTTGATTCTTTTACAATAATATATTTTTAATTCATGAGCAGGAAGATCATGAAGATCCTTCTATATCCTGTATCCTGACATCTGTTTATAAGGGGGAATGGACTAGATCCCACTGTATTGGACCTCAGAGTTCCAGGCACATGACATTCACTGTGCATGACTCATGTGCCAGCAGTTGCCATCACTGGTCCAGGATCAGTCCTCTTTCCCTATTACCATCTAAATTTGTTTGTTGACTAATCCACTAACAAGGAAATACACATAAGTCTTCAAAAAAAGAATGAGATTCTTGAATATCCCTAACATCCATCCATATAATCATTTCCACAAAGACTAAATGTCTTTCATTAACTGAGCTCAATGTTTCACATACGCATTAATTAACGTCATTTTTAATCTAATTTTTAAATATTGCATTCTTCACCTTCTTTTGTTGTGTTTAATACTTCTTAATAATATAGCAAATACCAATGCAAATAATAGAGCAAATAGTCGATGCTCCTTCAAAACAAGAAGGAGCCTTGACTGACTCACATTGGTCTTCATGCTCCTAACGCATAGATGCAGCCGCAGAGCTTGTAACCATGGAATCGGCTGGCAAACATCCATCCCAAGGCTCACAGAGCAGAGTAGATCAGAAACAGAAGAGACAGTCCTCCTTGATCTGTGTTTATCATCTTCCCTTGAGGAAGACATTTGAGAAATCATTATTTGAAGGATACTTATTTTATTTTCTCTTAAGAAAATGAATACCTTGCAAGTTTCCTTGACCCAGATGTTGACTTTTATGTATAAATACCAAATGCAACATCCTTAGTCAAAGAAGTTACTGTGGCGTAACATTTATTTCTCTTGAGACTTCAATGTTTTAATATAATATTTTAATATATCATTTTAACATGTTAAACATTACATTAAATATTAAATATTAATTAATATTACATTCTATTTAATATATAAAAGCTTTAATATAATACATCTTGCCTCACCACTTATTTTATCATTGGACAATACTTCATCCCCTTCATATACATACATGTATATGTATAAATTATTTCATTTCTCCAATTATAATAACAGAATGAAGTGAACAAACCCAAAGACCAAAAGCAAACATAGTTTATATTCATAGGATCATCTGAATCAGAAGAAATGGGTCAGATTTCATTTGCGATGGACCTCAGAGTTCCAGACACGTATTTGTTGTATCTGGCTCATACGCCACCAACTAGTCATCATTGATCAGGGTTGATCTCTATTTTGCTGTTCATTTCTACCTTGTCTATTGATTAAGTCATTTATTCATTAATAACTTTCAAGGCTCATGATTCACAAAATCCAATAACACTCCTGATATTCCATATCAGTATGCAGAATCACCGAAACATAGGTGTGTGTCATTAACTATCCTGTTTTATACATACGCATCATCAGTATAATATTTCATGTCACTCCCATGTAATTGGGATAACACTGGCCATCTTTGAGTGTATTTCACACTTTTAAATAATACATTGAGTACTCTTAAACAAACCACCCAAACCAAAGTAAGGGCTTTGACCATTATTCACATTGGTCTGCATGCTGCTTCCTAAGCAGGGTGCAAACAGACTATGTGACCTTGGAGGATGTTCTGATCCTCAAATCTCAACAAGGACATCCATACTGACGAGTACAGAGCAGAGAAGATGATAACAAATTTAAGACATTGTCACCATTGATCCTTGCTGTTCACCTATAGTCATTCATGAACTAATTATTTGGATTTCATATTAATTTCATTTTCTGTTAAGAAAATTTCATTAATCATAGTAATGTCATTCTCTGTTAAGAAAATGAACAATTTCAATCTTGCTACTGGCCAAGAATTTGAACATTGTCTATAATTATACTGGCTATATTATCATTGGCCAAAGAGGTGACAGGCATGTACCATTTATTGCTCTTTGGACTTCATGTTTTCAATACACATGAAATGCTTCTTGCCTCACTACAGATTTTTATAACTGGAAAATTATTAACATTATTTATCTTTTTATATATAATATATATTTATATATATAGGCTCTCACATTGAGCAACTATAAACATATAATGAAAATAAGTAAACACAAAGATCAAAAACAAATAAATTCTGTATCTCTGACATCTATATATATATAGGATCATTTCAAACATACAGAATGAGCTCAATTTCTTTTGGGATAGACCTCAGAGTTCCAGGAACATATTCATCATATAAGACTCATATGCCACCAGCAGTCATTATCGATCCAGGATTGATCATCTCTTTCTCCACTCACTTCTTTCTTGTCTACTGACTGACTCGTTAACTTACTGCTAAGTCTCTATGATAAAAAAAAAACCCAAGAATAACCTGGATATTCCATCTCTGTACCTAGAATCATTCTAACACTGATATGTCTGTTCTATTAATTGTCCTCAGTGTTTCAGCTATGCATTACCAATATAATACTTTATATAACTCCCATATCTGTCATATCTGTCATAGGGATAACATTGGCCATCTTTGTATTATAAACTTTTTTTTTTTTGAGATGGAGTCTCACTCTGTTGCGCAGGCTTGAGGACTGGCGCAATCCTGGCTCACTGCAACCTTCACCTCCCGGGTTCAAGTGATTCTCCTGCCTCAACCACCCAAGTAGCTGGGATTGCAGCCACCTACCATCATATCCAGCTGATTTTTGTATTTTTAGTAGAGACAGGGTTTCACCATGTTGGCCAGACTAGTCTCAAACTCCTGACCTAAGGTGATTCACCCGTCTCAGCCTCCCGAAGTGCTTGGATTACAGGCGTGAGCCACCACGTCTGGTCTATTAAAAACTATTTTATAATACATGACATAGTCTTCAACAAGCCACCAAGACAGGAACTTTGACCATGACTCACGTGGGTCTGCACGCTCCTTCCTAAGCACAGTGCAAACAGAGGACCATGGAAGAATTCTTAAAACAGTACAAGCAGGTCCATTCTGAGGAGTACAGAGCAGAGAAGATGATAACAAATTTGAGACATTGTTACCATTGATCTTTGCCTTTCACCTTTCATTTAGTCATTTAGGCAGCAAGTATTTGGAATGCATTTATTTCATTTTCTCTTAAGAAGATGGACAATTTTAAACTTGCCACTAACCAAAAAACTGAACGTTGTTTATAATTATACTATCTATGTCATCACTGGCTAAAGAGGTAACAGACATGTACCATTTATCTCTCTTTGGACTTCACTATTTTCAATACATGTTAATAATATATCCTGAAATACCAGAACATTGCTTCACCCATTTTATCTTTACTTATGTGTTTATTGATTCTTACATTGATCCAATTATAAAAACGGCATGAAAATATCACAAAGAAAATATTTCTGAAGTATTTCTATAGCATCATTAGAAGCAGAGGGAATGGACCATACATCTTCTCTAATAGACCTTGGAGTTTCAGACACATGTTCACTGTTTAGACTCATACGCCACCAGTGGTCATCATCGATCCAGGATTGGTCCTCATTTTCTCCACTCACTTCCACGTTATCTATTGATTAGTTAATTGGTTCACTAATAATTTTAAAGCCCTATATTCTCAAAGCCCAAGAACAGCCTTGATATTTCTACTCTGTATATAAAGTCATCTTACACCAATGTATCTCCTATGTTAATTATCTTCAGTTTTTCGTATATCCATTAATTTATATAGTGTTTCATATCAGTTTTGTCACTGGGCAACAGTTGGTCCTCTTTGATTATATTTCACTCTTTTCAATAATATAGTGAGTGAATACACTTAAGCAAACCACCCACACGAAGACACCAACTTTGATTATTACTCACATTGGTCTCCACGCTTCTAATGCCCCGTGGCAACCACAGGGCTTGTGACCACGGAAGCGTGCTTACCTCAGCTTCAGTGTACCCATTCTAGGATTACCAAGCGGAACACATGGTGAAAAAACTTAAGACCTCATCTGCATTTGTCCCTCCTTTCCAAATTTCATTTACTTATTTATTAACTTTTCATTATAATCATGTATTTTTTCTCTCTGTCTCAACAACAGGAACAATGTCAAACTTGCAACCAACCCAGAAAATAAAACTTGATTGATACAGAAAGCCTCAATGTTTTATATATCAAAGAAGATAATTTACATCAATCCCAACTTCATTACTGGGGTGCATTTGGCTCTCTTTGATTATATTTCATATGCCATTATATAATGAATGACCTTAGATAAATCACACAAACTGAGACATAAAATGTGATTGTTACTCACACTAGCCTCCATGCTCCTACTGCTGACAGCCTCCACCTTGAGGAATGCAAAGGAGAACCAATGATCAAAAGGTGGAGACATTCTCTCCACTGATAATGGCTTTCCAGCTTTCATTTCTTTAGTCACATAGATATTTACTAATTGATGCTATTATTTGTCTCTTCTCCTAAAAATAGGACAGAATGATACTTGCCACTGATGGAGAACACCAGCACTTCTCATTGTCTATACCAATAGTCCCCAGCGTGTTTAACACCCAGGACGGGTTTTGCAAACGACAATCTTCCTACGGACCAGGGCAGCGAGGGGTGGTTTGGGGATGAAACTGTTCTACCTTAGATCATCAGGCATTAGATTCTCGTAAGAAGCATGTGACCTAGATCCCTGGCATGTACAGTTCACAACAGGCTCTGCTCCTATGAGAATCTAATGTCACTACTGATCTGACAGGAGGCGGAGCTCAGGTGGTAACGCTCGCTCACCCCCCGCTCTCCTCCTGCTGTGTGGCCTGGTTCCTAATGTGCTTTGCACAGGTACTGGTCCACAGCCCTGAGGTTAGGGACCGCTGAGCTGTGATACTGTGCCAGAGAGGTGACACCCTTGCTCCACGTATTTACTCACTGACCTTAGGACTTTCAAATTATATTAATAGTATTTCAGGCCTCACCTCACATTTTCATAATTGGACAATGCTTCACCCTCTTCATCTTCACTGAATTGCATAAACTTTGTCATTGATTGTTTTGGAACCATACAATCAAAATTCATATCCACAAAAGTCCAAGAGCATCACTTAATATGTGTTTAATCGTTCTACAGGACTACGTCCACCAAAAGTAACAGGCTAGATCGCTCTCTAGGTACTAAGCTCAGTTTCCGGCATCTATTTATTCATCATCTATGACTAAGTATGCCACCAGCCATCACCACTGGTTTAGGATTTGACATCCTTTTCCTATATTTATTGATTTATTCGTTTTTCAATAAATTATAATAAATAAATTTACTTGAGTCACAAATTCTATAGAACAATATTCTTAAGTATCCATAAAAACTGTCTACAGAGTAAATTCACTCAACAGTTATACCCTTCATTAATTAATCTGTGTTGTACATATCCATTAATGAACTTATATTTCATATCAATCCCATAGTGCACCATAGCCAACTTCTTTGACTTAACACATTGTGTAAATAATACAGGAAATGTTTTTAAACAAGCCACTCATACTAAGACAAATGCTTTGACTCTTACGTGGGTTTCTATGCTCCTAACACATAGAGTTCATGGCCACAGTAGAATGCTTAAATCAGCTAGGAGCTTTCATTCTGAGAAATATAAGCAATGCAAATAATAAAAAGCTGAGATATTCTTTCCAATGATTCATGCCTTCCCCATTTCATTTGTTCAGTCACTTAGGTATTTATTATTTTATTTTCAGAAATCTAGAACAGAAATGCTATTTTTAACATCTGTCTACCAATCTTAATAAAACTAGTAAAATCCAAGAATTTGTTTCTATATAAGAGCAACGTTACAGAGGACATACTTAGTCCACACTTGGTTCCATTTTTCTTCATGTATTCATGCATTTCTTTGGTTATTTGTGCACTAATAACGTGTGAAGTTACAATCAATAGCTATGAAACATAATCAGATCTTTGCTATTCCTAATATATGTATATAGGATCAATTGCATCATAGGCAGTAAACTAGTTTTCATGTTAGACCTCAAAGTTCCAGACACAGGTGTTTATTGTCCATAATTTGTACATCACCAAACTTCATCTTTGGTCCAGACTTGGGGCTCTTTTTCTTTATTCATATCTTCATTTATTGATAGATTAATTCATCAACTCACTAATAAGTAAATACCAAAGAGTCAGAAAAATTCAAGAGCAAGATTCTTTAATATCTGTCTATAAAATTATTTCCCATAGACACTATTTATATTTTATTAATTTAATGCAGTGTTTCACATACAGATTAACCAACATATTGTATTACATTAATTCCATTCTTAAGATATTAACTGATTATATGCCAAAATGTATAATAATACACTTATACCTCTTAAAAAATACTCAGGCCGAGACAAGAATATTGACTCGTACTCACACTGGTCCCCATGCACCAACACAGAGGCAACCAGACACCTTGTGACTATGAGAGAATCCTGAAACCAGTGCCAGTGCATCCCTTCTAAAAAGCACAAAGCAAAGCAGCTGATTTTAAAAACTAAGGTTCTTTGTCAAACTTTGCTTTCCATATTTTATTCCAAACCAGTTGTTTAGGTATTTATTAATTTTTTCATAACATACATGTTCATTCTGAACAAAACAAACAATTTCAAATGGACTGATCCAAGCAATAAAATTTACTCCTATTTCCCAGCGTTTATATGATCACTAGCCAAAAAATAGTAACACCCGTGGGTCCCTTCCTTCCTTCCTTCCTTCCTCCCTCCCTTCCTTTTTTTTTTTTTTTCTGGAGTTTTGCTCTTGTTGCTCAGGCTGGAGTGCAGTGGCACAATCTCAGCTCACCACAACCTCTGCCTCCCAGATTCAAGCAATTCTCCTGCCTCAGCCTCCCGAGTAGCTGGGATTACAGGTGTGTGCCACCACATCTAGCTAATTTTCTGTATTTTTAATAGAGACAGGGTTTCTCCATGTTGGGAGCTAGTGTTTCATTTTATGTTGATAGTATATCTCGAATATATATCATGTATACAGTATTCAGTATTCAGTATATATATCATGACACAGTTGAAGTCCACTTCTCCATCTTCATATTTGTCAAATTATATATTTGTTCAACATTTTGATCATGGATCAATTTAAAATAATAATAATATATAAATCCATGAATCCAAAATAAAAGGACTAGACCCTTACATACTCTTAACATCAATCTATCACTTCAAACACTGATGGTCATTTTCAAATGACCCTAGGAAATAGATTAGATTTTGTTTTCTGCAGACCTTTCAGTTCCAGACACATATTATTCATCACCCATGACTCCTAAACCATCAATCATCATTATTGATTCAGGTTTACATGTCTTTTTCCTCATATTACTCTATTTTTGCTTATTGATTAATTCTCAATTCATCAAACATAATAAAATAATTATCTGTGAATCACGAAATCTCAAAGAAAAGAGGTTCTTATATCCCAAACATCTATCTATGGAATCACTTACGTCACTGAATATACCTGTTTCATTAATCATTCCCATTGTTACAAAAATTGATCAATCAACATAATGTTTCATGTCAAATCCATATTTATATTGGGCCACCGTTGGCCTTCTTTAGTGATATTTAATACTTTTTAAAAATTTATTCAGTGAATATCCTAAATAAGTCACCAAAACGAAGGTAAGAACAGTGGCTGTGACTCACATCGGTCTCCATGCTCCAAACAATGGGGCAGCCATGGAACTTGCAAACACGTAGGTCAGTGCAAGCACGTCCATTCTGAGAAGTACAAAGTAGTTCAGACAAAAACAAAACTGAGAAATTCTCTCCACTGATCCTTGTAGTCAGAGGTATATACTGATTTGGGGCAATATGTGTGACACTTTAACTTAAGAAAAACAAACAACATCAAACTTTCCATTAGCCCAGAATACGGGCTATTAAGTATGTTGTCTGTATGATTTTTAACCAGGGGTAGCAGCTGGACCATTGGTCTTTAATGGAATTCAGTGTTCTCAGTGTATATACATGTGTGATCTCTTGCCCCCACACCTTTCCATAACCTCATGAGGCTTCACCCTATTTACCTGTACGTATTTATATCCATACATTGATCCTTTTATTGATCCATTTATTATGATAGATTTATCTATCATAATAATTTATAATTATTTATAATTATAAATTTTTATTGATCCATTTATTATGATAGATTTATCTATCATAATAATTTATAATTATCATAATATTATGATAGATTTATCCATTTATTATTTTTAAAAAGGCCAAATAAGATCCTTATATATTCTTAATTCTTAAATAATCTATAGGATTATTTCTAAGAGAGGCAATAACTTAAATTCTTTCCTTCTTGGACCTTAGAGTTTCAGACATATATTCATCATACATGACTTATATGCCACCAGTGGACATCATTAATCCAGGCTTGGCTCTCATTTTCTTCATTTATATCATTGAATAATACATCAATAATCTAATAATACTAAAATAAATACCAAGAGTCACAAAAAACAGTAGACAAGATTCTTCAATATTTTTAACAAATGCCTATAGAAAAATTTTCTGTAGCAATACCGTTCTTTCATCAACTGACCTCAAGGCTTCATATATAATAATTCCATTTTTTGCATTTGTGTCATGGTTGGCAGTCACTGATTACATTTTGCACTTTCTCAATACTCTTAAGCAGAACACTGAAACGGAGACAAGAAGTTTGACTATTACATTGGTCTCCATGTTCCTAACACGTGGAGGCAACCACCGACCTCATGACCACGGGACACCAAAATGAGCTCAGGTCTGTCCATTCTGAGGAGTACAAAGCAGATAATAAAAAACACTGAGACCTAATCTCTGTTGATTCTGCCTTTCTGCATTGCATTTATTCAGTGATTTAGGTATTTATTAATTTTTGATATTGTAGATGTCTTTTTCTCTTAACAGAAAAAAGAATCTCTGACCAAGAAAATAAAACTGACTCTTACTTGTTAGATTCTATATACTCCTTAATCAAAGAAGAAACACTATGATCCATTTGTTTGATAAGAGGAATCAGTATCTCCTATTTTTAGTAATAATTTATGTCATCTCCTACATTCATAGCTGGACACTGAAGCTTAAATCTCTACTTTTATTTTTATCTGTTTATATTTGTTCAATGGTTCTATCATTCATCTATTAGTAATAATAAACCTAAATCTATGACCCCAAGATAAGAAAATTATCTTTGTATGTTTCTGACATTGTTTACAGGATCATTTCCAATAGAAGCAAAAACCTAGATTCTTTTCTTCTCATATTCATCATCCATGACTTACATGCCACCAGTGGTCACCATTGAACCATGGTTGGGTTTCTCTTTCACCAATCATTTTTAAATATTTATTGAATAAATCATTTCTTCATTGATAATAAAATGAATACATGATTTTGAAAAACCCAAGAGCAAGATATCTGAAGAATCCTTACATTTGTCTATAGAATCATTTCCCACACAGACTATATCTCTTTGATTAATTAACCTCAATGTTGCACATTATCATGAGCCAGTTAACTTTAAATTATATTAAATAATTTTTAATAATATAAGGAATATTATTAAACAACCTAAACCAAGACAATAACCATTACTCATGCTGGCCTAACATAGAGGCAACATAGCCTTAATCACAGCAAAATGATCAGCTCATTGCATCCATTCTAAAGAGTGCAAAGCAGAGAAGATAATTTTTTTAAATGAACATTATTTCCATTAATCTATATTTTTCACCATTCATTTATATGGTCATTTGAGTATTTATTAATTTTTCTCTTAATACAACAAATGTGAAACTTGCAACTAACTCAGAGCACTAACCATTATTTATTGCTGTCCATATGATCCTTATTCAAAGATGTACTATACTTGGTCCATTAATTATCCATCCATTTCAATTTATATTAGTATTATTTTTCTTTACATTTCAACAATAAACAATACTTCACCCTCATCTATATTCATTTATACATATGTCTATTTATTCTTCAATGCTATTTTAATAATATCGTAATTTTTAAATTCATAAACATAAAGAAAAAGAATAAGGTTCTTGTATTTCGCTGACATCTGTCTACAGGAGTCTTTCAGAGAGAGGGAATAGGCTAGATACTGCTTGTGATGGACCTCAGAGTTCTGGACACGTATTCATCGTACGGCTCATACACCACCAGTGGTCATCATCGATCCAGCCAGAATTAGCCCTCTTTTTCTCCATTAATTTCTAAGTTGTTACCTAATGATTCATTAATTCACTAACAATAATAACATAAATACCTCTGGATCACCAAGTTTCAAGGACAAGATCCTTAAGTATCCCTAATATTGGTCTATATAATCATTTGCTTCAATTAGTATATTAATACTTCCTTCAGTAATCATATTCATTGTTTCAAATATCTATTAACCTGCACAATATTTCACATCAAGTCCATAAACATCCCTGGGATGTGGCTGGCCTTTGATTATATTAATATATAATACTTTTCAATATTACACTGAATATCCTAATCAAATAAGCAAAAGCAAAACATAATTTTACTGTTACTCACATTGCCCACGTGCATCTCTACAGAGGGGCAGACATGCAGCTCCAGACCAAGGGCAGTGTTCTGCCAGCTCAGGAGTGTCCATCCTGGGAAGCACAAAGCAGAGAAGATAACAGGATTAAGAAATCTTTCATGGATACATTCATTAGACCCTTCTCTTAGTCATTCAGGTATCTGTTAATTGTGGTAATACTTATCAACATTCTTTTTAAAAAAACGAACAATATCACACTTGTTGTAACGCAAAATAAGAAATCTGACTGTGCTGTCTATGTCATCCTTAGTCAAAGAAGACACTTGAATTATTTGTTTTTTTAACGGTATTCATATTTTCAATACGTTGTAATGATTTCTGCTGTCTCACCATTTGCATTGAGTGGACATGCTTCACACTCCTCATCTTTACTTTTTTATATATGTACACTGATTATCATGTCAATGAATTTATTTTAAAGAAGAAGCAACATTCACAAAAAGAACCCAAGAAGATGGGCCTTTTGTATTTCCAAAATCTGTCTATAGGATTACTTCAAAAGCAATAGATGATATTTCTTCCTCTACAGAACCTCAGCGTTCTAGACACACATTATTCAGCATCCTTGACGTCTGTGCCACCAGTTTTCATATTGGTTCAGGCTTAGGACTCTTTAGCTTAATCCTCATCTACATGTATTTATGCATTATCTCATCAATATTAATTTTATAATCCATGTAAATTTAATATTCAAAGAGTAAGAGTACTGAATATTCTAGAACTTTCTATATAGTCTGTCAGTTTGATACCTCTTTCATGAATTGTCCTCAATGTATCATAAATGAGTTAATAAATACCATGTTTCAACCAACCTCATATTTATCATTGGCTGAGGTTGGCCTTTTGGATGATTTTTCACACTTTCGTGATATTATTAATACCCTTTAAAAAGTCTCTTAAAGAAAGACATGAACTTTATTATTCACACTGATGTCTAAGCTCCTGACCAACAGTGGCAACCACAAATCTCTTGACCATGAATGCTTAGGTCAGCTCAAGTGCATCCATTCTGCAGAATACAGAGGCAATTAAAAAAAATTCAAACCTTGTCTCCATTGATCCTTTCCACATTTCCATTATTCAGTTGTTTTCATAGTCATTAATTTTTCAGAATGGAAATGTTTTTTCTCATAACGAAAGGAACAATCTCAAATGAGACAGAACCAGAAAATGAAACTGGCTCTTACTTACCAGAGTCTATATGAACCTTAGCCAAAGAGGCGATACTCGACCTATTTCTTCAAGGGGCATCAGTGTTTAAAATTTTTAGTGATAATATTTCTTACAGCGTCACATACATTCATAATTGAACAATTATTCACCCTCTATCCTTGTTTAATTATTCTATCATTGATCTATCAATGATAAATCTAAATCTATTAATCCAAAGTAAGAATATGATACTTGCACATTTCTGATATCTATCTAATTATGTTTTGTGTTGGACCTCAGAGTTTCAGACACGTAGTATTCATCGTCCATGACTCAAACGCCACCAGTGGTCATCATTGGTCCATGTTTGGGTCCCTTTTCTTCATTCATTTCTACATTTGTTTGAATAAATCATTAATTCATTAATAATAACTAAATAAGCATATGGTTTACAAAGCCCAACACAAGATCCTTGAAAATTCCTAACATTAGTCTATGGAATCATTTCCCACATAGAGTATATGTCTTTCATTAATTGACTTCAATGTACATTAACAGTTAATCAAAATAATATTTTGTATCATATTTACAACTGGGTCATAGTTAGCTATTTAAATATGTTTAACACTTTTTAATAGTATCACTAATACCCTGAAACAAAAGGCCCAGAGAAAAATAAGAACTTTTGACTGTTACTTACATTGGTCTCTTTCACATGGAGGACTCAATCTTGATTAAGGAAGAATGCTTAAGTCAGCTCAGTGCATCCATTCTGAAGAGTGCAAGGCAGAGATGATAAAAATATTGAGACATTCTCTCCATTGGTCCATACCTTCCACTGTTCATTTGCATAGTTATTTAAGTATTTATTAATTTATGGTGATATTTATTAATTTTTCTCTTAATACAACAAATGTTAAACTTGCAATGATTTAGAGCAATAACTATTACTTATTACTGTCTAGATGATCTTTAGTGAAAGATGAAATATGCTGATCTACTTATTATTGATTTCAAATTATATCAGTATTATTTGTTCTTATTATACATTTTAACAGCAAACAGTAATTTATGTCTCATCTTTATTTATACATGTTTATCGACTCTGCCATCGCTACTTTAATTAAAATATTTTTTAAAATTAATAAACATAAAGACAAGAATAGGCCATAGTGTTCTCCTGACATCTGTCTATAGGATCATCTAAACAGAGGGGATGGACTAGATTCCTTTTGGTTCAGACCTCAGAGTTTCAGACATGCATCATTCATCATGTGAGACACATATGTTGGCAGTTGTCACCATTGGTCCAGGAAGTACCACTTTCTCCTCATTCATTTCTATATTACATACTAATTAACTCATTAATTCACTTAGAATATTGGTTCAGACATGGGACTCTTTTACTTCATTCTCATATACATGTGGTTACTGATCAATTTATTAATTCACTAAAATAATACAATAAATATCTATGAATCAAAAACTCAAGAACAAGATCTTCAAGTATCCCTAACAACTATATAGACTCACTTACTGCACTGAATATATAGCTCTTTCATTGATCATCCTTGTTGTAAACTAGTCAACAATGTTTCATGTGAATTCCACATTGGTCATTAGGCCATGGATAACTCTTTCTGAATATATTTAATTTTCAAAAAATATTACAGTGAACACTCTAAACAAACCACCCAAACCAAGACAAGAACTCTGTCTACTCACAGAGGACTGAGGCTCATACACAGGCTCACACACATAGAGGTCATCATGGAGCTCGTGAACATGGCAGGATGCTTTAGCATGTTCTGGTGTGCCTACTCTGAGAAGCTCAAAGCAGAGCAGATGATAAGAAGACTAAGATGTTATCAACATTGTGGGGTGCATCCAAATCTCAGTAAGTCAATCATGTAGGTATATATTCATTTATTTTGGGGTAATACCTATTAATTTTTCTCTTAAGAAAATTAAGAATATCAAATTGCCATTGATCCGTAATACCAACTTTATCCATTCATCATAACAGGTGGATGGATGAAGAAAATATGGTACATATACACAATGGAGTACTATTCAGCCATAGAAAAGAATAAGATCCTGTTATTTGCAATTTCATGGATGGAACTGGAGATCATTCTGTTAAGTAAATAAGCCAGGCACAGGAAGACAAACATCTCACTTGTTTGTAGGATATAAAATCAAAACAATTGAACTCCATGGACATAGACGGTAGAAGGTTGGTTACGAGAATCTGGGAAGGGTAGTGAGGGGCTGGGCAGGCGGTGGGCATGGTTCATGGGTGCAAAAAAATATAGTTACAACAAATAAGACCTCATATTTGATAGCAACAGGATGACTACTGTCAATAATAACTTAATTGTATATTTGAAAATAACTGAGTGTAACTGGATTATTCAGAACACAAAGGAGACATTCTTAAGGGGATGGAGATTCCATTCTCCATCCTGTGCTCACCTGACATTGCATGCCTGTGTCAAACCATCTCATGTACCCCACAAATATATATGCCCTCTATGTACCTGTGAACATTCAAAATAAAAAAGTAATTTAAAAGGAGCGGGCATGCTTAACACTCTTCATCTTTACCTACTTGTTTTTCTACAATGATCGTTATATTGATCAACTTATAGTAATAAAATCCAACTTCATAAGAACAATCTAAGAAAATAGTTATTTTATATTCCTAAAATATGTAGATAAAATCACTTCAAACAGAAGCAATAGACTGTATTTCATTTCGTATTCGACCTCAGCATTCCAGACACATAGTTTTCACTGCAGTTGATTCACACACTACCAGTCATCATCCTTTGACCTAGCTTGGGTCTTCTTTTTCTTTCTTCTCATCTACTTTTGTTAATTATGAGTTTGTAATTCTCATAAAATAATAAAATAAATATGTATTAGTGATTAAAACTCAAAAAAAAACCCCACCCCTGTAATCCCAGCACTTTAGGAGGCTGAGGCGGGCAGATCACCTGAGGTCAGGAGTTCAAGACCAGCCTGGCCAACATGGTGAAACCCCATCTCTACTAAAAAATACAAAAATTAGCAGGACATGGTGGTGAGCACCTGTAATCCCAGCTACTCAGGGGGGCTGAGGCAGGAGAATCACGTGAACCTGGGAGGCGGAGGTTGCAGTGAGCCGAGATTGCGCAACTGCACTCCAGCCTGGGCAAAAAGAGCAAAACTCCATCTCAAAGAAAAAAAAAACTCAAAAGATGATGCTTCACATTATTCTAGAGACTCACATGCCTCAATGACTATACTTCTCTCATTAATTATTCTCACTGCTGCAACTATTGATTAATCAATATAACATTTCATGTCAACTTCATATTTATCAACGGGGAATGGTTGGCCTTCTTTGTCTGTTTGTTTTTTTGTTGTTTTGAGACAGAATTTCACTCTCGTTGCCCAGGCTGGAGTGCAATGGCTCAACCTTGGCTCACTGCAAGCTCCGCCTCCCAGGTTTAAGTGATTCTCCTGCCTCGGCCTCCCCAGCATCTGGGATTACAGGCATGTGCCACCATGCCCAGCCAAGTTTTTGTATTTTTAGCAGAGGTGGGGTTTCACCACGTTGGGCAGGCTGGTCTCGAACTCCTGAGCTCAGGTGACCCATCCGCCTCAGCCTCCCAAAGTGCTGGGATTACAGGCATGAGCCACTGCACCTGGCAGGTCTTTCTTCCTATATTTAATACTTCTTTTAATATTACAGCAGATACTCTAAACAAACTACTCAAACCAAGATGACGACATGGACCGTTACTCACATGGGTCTCCATGCTCCTATACAAGGAGTCAACCATAGAGATCACTGACCAAGGCTTAAATCAGCTTGGGTGTGTCCATTCTAAGAAGTAGAAAACAGCAGATGGGAACATGATTGAAATATTCTATGTATCCTTGCATCTAGAATTCATTATTCAGTCTTTTAGGCTTATCCAAATTAGCTTTCTAAATATTTCACATGCTCTTAAAAACAAACAACATCGAACTTCCGCTAACACAAAACAAGAATATTGAACCGTTTTGTTGAATTTTATCCATATCCTCATTAGCAAGAGGCAACTCATTGGAGCCATGTATTACTTAACTGACTTAGTGTTTTCCATACTATTAGTTCCTCTTGCCTCACTCATTTCTTCATAGCTGAACAATACTTCGCTCTCTTCATCTTCACTTATTATAATTGTACATTAATTCTTTTTCATTAAAAGGGTTAATTGTATATATTTGAGGTGACTAACAATCTGTTTATTGGACATGAATACTTTTATTGACCTATTTATTATAATTAGATTCCAAATTCGTGGATTCTAACTATAATGATTCTAATTCTAATTATCCATAGATTTGGATTCTAGTTATAATACATGCCAAGAAAGATCCTTGTAAAATCTTAAATCTGCCTGTAAGGTCATTTTCACCAGAGCCAATAAACTGATTTTCTTTTTATGCTGGACCTCAGAGTTCCAGACACGTATTCATCATACATGACTCATACGCCACCAGCAGTCATCATCGATCCAGGCTTGGGCCTTGTTTTAGTTTCTTTGCTTATCTGGGTTTTTTTTTCACTCTCTTCTACCTTTGTTTACTAATTAATTCATCAATTATCTTATAATAATAAAATAAATGACCACGAAGCACCTAAACCTAGAACATGAGTGAGCCTGAAATAGTGCTACATCTCTGTATAGAATCACTTTATCTCTTTAAGTAATCATCCTCAAAGACGATTAATCAATATAATGTTTCATATGAATTACATATTTATCACTGGGCCATGGTTGGCTTTCTTTGATGATATTTCATACTTTTCAAATAAAGAGTATATGTCCACAAAAACTCACATTGGTTTTCATGTGCCAAACATACAGAGGCAACTATATATCTGTGGCTACCAAAGAATCCTTAAATCAGCTCCAGTGCCATCCTAAGGAGTACAAAGCAGAGCATTGATTAAAAGAAAATGAGGACTTTATCTTAATTGAATCCTGCTCCCTGCATTTAATTTACTCATTCACTTAGGTGTTTATTAACTTTTTGTAGTTCGTTTGTTTTCTAGACAAAACATACAACCTTAACTTGGTTTGAAACAGAGTAATAAAGTTGACTATTATTTATCGGTGTCTATATGATAATTAAAGGTAACATTTTGATCCACTTATTTCTTAATGGGAATAATTTTTTCAACATTTATTAATAATATTTCTTGCCTGACCACATATATTGATAATTGAACAAAGCTTCACCATCTATAGTATAATAAATCATACTTATTGATTTATATATTAATTTAATGCTTCCATGATTGATTTACTTATAAGAATACGTTTTTTATCAAATACGTATTAGGAATAGGCAAATATTTTGCTCTTTTATTTTGGATTTCCATCAGAGTAATTAGAGTAATTAAACTAAATTTTTTAGTGTTGGACCTCAGCTGTCCAGACAGAAAACATTATTCATCCTCACTGACTATGCATACCCTGACAGTCATCATCCAAGCTTGGGCCTCTTTTATCTTATTCATCTCTACATTTCTTTACCAGTTAATTTATCAGTAAACTAATAATATTAAAGTAAATATGTACATATCTAAAACACTTAAGAACAAAATCCCAAAACCCTTGAGAACAAGATGCTTAAGTATTCCAGCGTCAGTCTATAAAATCATTTACCCTGCTTTTTTTTAATTAATCATCCACGGTGATATAAATATTAATTAATCAACAGTTTTCATGTCCACCACATATCTGCCATTGGGTCACCACTGGCTTTCTTTGGTTATTTTTAAATGCTACAGTGAATCTTCAAAAATCTATCCTAAACAAATACAAAAATATGACAAGAAGATTGACTGTTACTTCCATTAGGGTCCAGCTCCCACTGGAGGCAACCACAGAGAGCGATCACAGCAGAAGGCGTGGGTCTGCCCATTCTGAGAAGTACGCAGCAGGGCAGATAAAGAAAATAAAAATGGAGACAGAGTTTTCCTTGATCTATGCATGTCACCTTTCATTTAGCCAGTCATTTAGGTATTTATAATTTTGAGTTAATATTTATTAGTTATTTTTAGAAAACTAACAACATTGATCTCGCCACTGACACAAATTAAGAACGCTGCTCTGTATATTGACTGTTATTTCATAATAGACTCCATTGTATTCAATATGTATGAATACTTTCTTTCATCTATTCATACCATTTTTGTAATTGGACAGTTCTTCACTTATTCCTATTTGTTTATGTTTGTTTATAATAATAAAATCAAAATCTATGAACACCAGGCCAAGACCAGGGTTTTTTTTATCTCTAACATCTGTCCTCGGCATCACTCCCAATAGTGGAAATGAGCTAGGTTTCTCATTGCCAGACCTCAGACTTCCAGACACGTATTATTGATTGTCCACGGCTCATACGCCACCAGTCGTCATCATTGGTCCGGGTTTGGGACTCTCTTCATCCTTATCTGCTTTTGTAACAGACCAATTCATTAATTCCCTGACAATAATAAAACAAATACTCTTGAACCACAAACTCAAGGCCAAGATGCTTAAATATCCTACATCTCTCTTACTAATTTGCCACATCCATATAGTTTCACTAATCATTCTCAAGACTTCATATATGACTTAGTCAATATAAGATTGCAGTGCATAATAGTTCAATGTATATCATCTTGCCACGGATGGCTTTCAGTGATGACATTTCACACTTTTTAAATATGGAGTGAATACCCTTAACAATAGCATATTCAAACAAGATGAGACTTTTACCATTATTACTCACATTGGTTTCAGTGGGCCAAACACATAGGGCAACCATAATCATTTCAAATGTACCCATTCCGAGGAGTACAAAGCAAAAAAGGTGCTTATTTATTTATTTATTTAATTATTTTATTTTATTTTATTTTTTATTGCATTTTAGGTTTTGGGGTACATGTGAAGAACATGCAGTATTGTTGCATAGGTACACACGTGGCAGTGTGATTTGTTGCCTTCCTCCCCTTCACCTATATCTGGCATTTCTCCCCATGCTCTCTCTCCCCAACTCCCCACCCCCCACTGTCCCTCCCCTATTTCCCCCCAACAGACCCCAGTGTGTAGTGCTCCCCTCCCTGTGATTTTTAATATAGAGACATTATCTGCATGGATCTCACTTTCCACATTTTATTTATTTACTCAATCACTTAGTTATTTATTAATATGCATAATTAGGTAATACTTTACTTCTATTGATTTACTTGTACTTGTTTATTGATTATTCCAATGATCTATAGCAATAGTACTTATTATTTGTACTGACTACATAATTATTAGTCAAAGAAGTTACATTTTTAAACCATGTCTTGCTGAATCTCTTATCTTCTAATATATATTAATAGGTATTATTGCCTCATAACACATTTTAATAATTAGATGATGCTTCACCTAGCTATATTTATTTATATTTGCTTGTTATTTTTATAATTTTAATATATCCAGTTATAACAATAGAATCAAAATCTGTGAACACAAAGATCAAGAATATGATCCTTACATATACGTACCATCTGCCTATAGAATCATGTCCAACAGAACCAGTGGACTAGATTATCCCTGTGTGGGACCACTGAGTTTCAAACACATAATATAATAATTAAATAATGTTACAAAAACCTAAGAACAAGAAATACTTCATAGCTATCTACAGGATCATCTGTCACAGTGATTTCATCATTAATCATTTTTAATTTTGTAAATATTAGATAATCAACATGTTTCATGGCAAGGCCATATTTATCACTGGGCCACAGTTAACCTTTTGGATTATCTGTAATGCTTTTAATAAAACAATGAATACCCTTAAAAAAAACCCAGAACCAAGGCAAGAACTTTGAGTATACTCACATTGGTCTCCAAGCTTCCAACACACAGAAGCAACCAGAAACCTGGTGACCATGGAACACTGCTTAAGTCAACCTGGAAGCATTCATTCTGAGAATACAAAGCAAAAAAGGTAAAAAGATTGAAATGTTCTGTCCATACATTTCTCCTTTCGTGTTATTAGTCATGTAAGTATGTGTGAAACTGTATTTTTTCTTGAGAAAACAAACAATGATGAACATGGCCCTGACCAAATGACCTGCCATAAGCTCTTATTTTTGCTGAATATCCCATCCTCCAGCAAGGGAGTAATAACTTTGAATCATTTATTTCTTAATAGAAAGAAGACCTCAGTGTTTTTAATATATATGAATAGTATTTCTTATTTCACTATGTATTTCCATAATTGGACAATGCCTCACTCTTTTTATCTTTATGCAGTTACGTATTTGTTTATTGATTCATTGATCCAATTATAAAAATAGAGGGAAAATGCATGAACACAAAGACCAAAAACAACATCTTTGAATATTCCTAAAGTCTATCCTTTGGATCAGAAGGTAAAGACTAGATTTTTTATCATATTGGACCTCAGACTTCCAGACCTGTATTCATCGTCCATGACTCATACGCCACCAGTCATCATCATTGGTCCAAGATTGATTCTATCTGTCTTCATTCATGTGTACATCGTTTATTGATCAATCAATTCATTAATAGTGCTGTAATAATAAAATACATAGCTATGAACAAGGAAATCTTAAGAATAAATTTAGACTTAAGTAGTGAATAATAAAAATGCTTGACTTTACTTGATTATATTTTAGACTTTTTAAGAATACAGAGAATACCCTTAAAACAAAACAAGAATTTTGACCACTACTCACAAGAGTCTTCCTGTGACACAGAGAGGTAACCGTAGAGTTCATGGTCATGGCATAGTGCTTAAATCAGATGGGGCTGTTCATTCTGAGGAGTACAAAGCAAACCAGTTAATAATATTGACTATTTCTTATATGCAGTGTCGTAAGACCCTTAAACAAAGAAGTAACATGCTTGATCCACATATTTCTTGAGACTTTAGTGTTTTCCATTTGTATTAGTAGTATTTCTTGCCTAATCACATTTATTCATAGTTGAACAATGCTTCAATCTTCTTTTCTACTTGTTTATATAATAAAATCAAAATTTACTAACAAAATCCTTGATATTAGACTTAAGAACTTAAGACAATTACTAACAGCAGCATGTGTCCTCCATACTCACATAGGTAGCCATCAAAACCGTCATCAGTGGAAAATGATTGGATCAACCATCATCCCTCCATTCTGGGAAGTACAAAACAAATGTTAGAAAGAATAAAAACACTGTGATTTTTCTTTCTGTTTATGGATGTCATGTGTTACTGGATTAATTGAAATTTTCGATAGGTAACAGAGTTTTATCACTCGCTTATGATTGGTCTATGACTAGCTCAAAGTTAAGTTTTAATAGACTAATAGCACGATAAACATCATTCCTAAATACAAGAAAAAGAGCTATGTCTCTAATGAATAGTTGTCTCTATGCCCCACCTCTCATAGATAATAGTTTAAGTTTACTTTTAAATGACCATACCTGCCTCATATTAATCCCATACTCTTAACTGGTCAAGGCTTCATCATCTTTCATTGACCTTGCCCAAATTTTAAGGATGTGACAATACACAACTATGAACCTAGCATTTTTCTCCACACTGACAGTGTCCTCCATCTTGGAATGTGACTAAGCTATCTTTACAGAGGGAGCTTAAAATCAACTGCGACTCAAATAAAATTGAATGATTAATTTTTACATTAATTAACTGAATAATTAACTATTAAAAATGAGTAAGATGGTCCTGCTTTTTTCTCCTTCCCTGACCAAAGATGTGCTGAATCATTCACACGTAAACGTCATTCATTTAATTGTATACATAGCCATTTATTCCTTTCCAGTAAGAGAACGCTCATGATAACCACTAAAGCAAAAGCAATCACTTTGTTACTTACATAGGTTTCTACACTCATTACTCAAACAGACAACAACCATGATCTTCTCGCTGGAGAATAATGGAATCATTGCACATCCATTCTGTGGAGTACAAAGTGAATATAAAAATAGGTAGATGAAAGAGAGAGAGAGAGAGAAATGGATCAGCCCAGATGTAGACTTTTTAAAATTCAATTTCAAGTCATCAATTACTGATTAGGAATAAACCCTGGTACTCATCATATATTTGAAAGATGAATGACATATCCATTGATTCACTGATTTCATTGACTCAAGTATGAAATTTAACTACTATCAGTAACACCAGACAAAAGAGTAAGAACTGTGACTATTAAACTTGTCTGTCCGCTTATCTGCCTTCGACCCAACCAGGAAAGAGTTAAATCTCCTTTCTGCATGAATCTGGCTAGAAAGAATTAAATTCATCTACATCCTAGATTCAAGTACATTCTCATCAACTGTGCATTGTGCAGGCATGCATACATACATATGGATTTAAATAGTTACACATGGAGTCATTTTTCTATTCCATGTTTTAAGGAAATTGCACCAACAAGACTGAAAGGGAAACACTATGCAAATGTAGAAATATATTCACCATTCCAAAAATGCAAGAGCTATGTCAATTTTGTTTATGGAAATCATGACAATTCTGGTGAGCAGTTGTATGGAACTGGATTAATCACTGTTTTTGTTCCATAATACCTGGCCCTCATTGGTTCATGATTTGGCCTTATTTTAAACAATTGGTTGAGACATTAATTTATTCTTTTTACATTTGTAATAAAATCATTATATCTGTGACTCCACAGAAACTGGACAATATCAATGCTTGTTTACATGCTCATTAAACAGAAAATTCAGATCATTTTCCTTGTTTTTGTAAATTAAACTGAGGAACTGAATTTAAATACAATGAAGATTATTAGAACTCATAGTAATTGGTCATTTGACATCTTCTCAAGACAGATCCATGTGTAAACCCTCTCTCAATTAAGAAGTGATTTAATCAATAATTAATGTAAGTAAATATTTCTTTTAAAAAAACAAAAAAAATGAACACCCTAACCCAGAATAACAACCTGGACTCTAACATCCGTTTATCTTTATGTTCCTTACCCAAAGGGTAAGCTTTCATTAATTTACTTTACTGGGACTTAGTGCTTCAGAAATGTATTAGTAATGATTCTTATTATTTTATGGACTCTCATATTTGGAGCAGGAATAATCATTTTTTAAAATCTATTTATACAGCATTTTTCTTGGTTTATCCATGTACTCCTTTACTAAAAATAATACAGTCCATACTCAGAAGCCCAAGAACTAAATGCTGATTATTATTAGCTTTCGGAATAAGCTCATTTCCCGTAGAGATAATGAAAAGTACTCTTTTTGTAATGGACCTCAGAGTCGCAGGGTTTAATCAAAATCCAAGATTCAGACACCCCAGGGTACTCATCACTGATCCAGGATAAGCAATCTTTTGCTTCATTTATATCTTTGTTTATTGATCCATTCATTGATTCAGTAGCAGTAGTAAAATCAATACCCACTGTTATTTTAACACCCAAGAACAATATCCTTGAATATTGCCAACATCTGTTTGCAGGCTCTTTTCGCACAGACTAGCCCTTTTCTCAATAGACTAGATCTCCTTTTGTAGTGGCCCACAGTGGAGCAAGTATAGATCAATGAATATCCTTGCTTCCTCACCATCTGATTCCACTCATTTTCCCCCTTTCCATGCATTCCTCCTGCATTAAGGAGCTAACAAGGGTTTGCATATAGTGTAAATGTACTGTAACTGGATTCTCCAGTACAGTCACCAAAGGCCACGTATAGCTACTGAGTACTCAAAATGTGGTTGATACAACCAAGAAATTAAATTTAAAAGTGTCTGTACCTTTAACTATTTTAAATATAAACAACCACATGTAGATGAAGGAAACAGCATTGAACAGTGCAGCCACAGATTTTATTACTGAATAAATCTTAAACTAAACACAGTAAAAAATAAGATGAATTATTAATTAGATGTAAAAATGAATAAAATGTATTTCACCTTATTTTTAACCAAAATTGTGCTTAATTGGACTAACCATAACCTTAGTTTCATAACACGTTCATATCACTGATCTACATATAGCTTAGCTTGAAATAATTCGGTGAATATTAATGAAAAATTTACCCTCATTGACAAGTTTTTTTACTGTTATTTACTTAAGTCTTTAGCTTCCTTACCCAAAAAGGTAACAGCCAAGATCTTCATCAGCAGAGACTCATTAAATCAGCCACAGTCTTGATTCTGTGGAGTTTGTTAATACAAATTTTCAAAAGAATGAACAGTACAGATTTAGACTGACTTAAAAGACATTAGTTGTATGATAATAAATTAATCATAAAGTTGATTCAAATCCCATTTTTATCATTGACCCAAGAACTGAACTTATTTTTATTTCTTGGTTTAACTATTAAATAATAATAGTTAAAATAGTTAATAGTGTTTAAATAATACAATAAACACTGTTAAATTCAACATCCAAAACAAAAACTATGACTATTGAACATCTGTCTATAGACACCTACCTACATAGGCAACTGCTTAGATCATCTTTTTTATTTAATGATCTCAACTTGTATAGAAATGGATGAATTTAAATTCATGATTCATGGCATATTTTCGCCAATGGTAAATGCTTAACTCTACTTATATATTAATTCAATCATTTATTGTTTTGACCTCTTCGTTTATGTTATGACTCATGGAATATTCTATTATACATTCACAAATACTAACACACACACACACACATACACACACACTGCAGTAAACTCATGAAGAACCCAGAGCAGAAATGCTTTTCATGTTCAATGTCTATAGTCCCATACCTAACTAGGAAGAGAGCATCAGTAGTATAGACAGAGATTCACTTTGATTTTCATTTCTTACCCAACTGTGTTATGCCCTCTTTTAAAAAATTAACTGTGATAAGGACGTATTCTATTCACATATAACAATTCAATATATGGAAATTTACTAACATTATAGAAGAAACTTGAATAATATTACGTCTCCACATGTCCATGATGCTATCCAGGGAGGTTGAAAAACTAGATGCTGTTTTTAGTTTTTAATAAAACTCAGTACACAGAGTTGGATTAATAATAACTTTTCAAAAGGAATATTCTCAAGTTGAAATGTGCTCACTTATTTCCAATTAAATAACTGTTTAATCTATTATTTATTTAATTTTCCCTTCTGTAAATAAAACCAATCAATAAATAACCACCAACATCAAACAATTATTTTGTGTCCTGCATACATCTGTCCACATACTCCTTCCAAAACAAAGCAACAGCCGTTATCAATACTTATCACTGGGATTCAGTGCTATAGAAGGGTATAATAATCATCCACATGTCATTATATACTCTCATAATTGGTCAATGCCAAGCTCTCCTTTTATTTACCCATTTATGCAACATTTCTGCACTGATTTACTTATAAAATGGAATCTATACCCATCAACTGTGAACACCCATGATCAAGATACCTGAATATTGTGAACCTGTGATATAACCTATTTCCATAGAGGGAAAAACGGAGGCCACTTGTTAAAATGGACCTCAGAGTTACAGATGGCTTTAATCAAAAGTTTTGATCAGACACCCTCCAATCTCATCATTGGTCCAGGCTCGGCACTCTTTTTCTTCATCCATGCATACCTTTATTTTCCCATGAATCACAAATTCTAAGAACAAGATCCTGGATATCACTACAACCTATCTCCAGGCTCAATTTCAACAAAGCTGTCAGACCAGATCTCAGTACCACACGTGGAATCATCAATAAACTTTGCTTCATATCAGTACTATCAATATGGATGGCCGATGGTTGGGCTATGTTCATTCAATTTGTCTAATTATAAAGGTGATATAATGAACACTCAAAATCCACAATGGTATCCCACACTAGAACACAGGCAGCATGCTTCACCTTTCAAGAGCTTCTCCTGAACAGTCAACAGCCTGAACCTCTTCCAATATGGAAGTATGGTGCAGAAATACTATAAAATATCAAACATTTCTGAAAATTAAATTCCTTCTAGCTTTCTAAAAAATAAGTCTCTATTGTGCTAAAACAAGTCCTTGGCCTACAACACATTCCTATTGTTGGCTGTTACCTGATGCTTTTATTTTTGTGTATATGGCCTTTTGCTTCTTTCTTCAATGATCACACATGAACCAACCACATAACCCACCAACAGAAATTCTATTACTAACATTGCTCCTTACCCACAGAAGAAAACGCCATGCGCTTCACCTTGGGGAAATGACCAAATCCAGTCTGCTCTACTCATTCTGCAGGAAAAGGCAGATTTTTAAAAGAATTAAAAGCGTAAAATTTTTAAATCTATTTTTAAGTAGAAGTTAGTTTTCTAGTACTCGATGGATCATAAACATTGGTTTGTATCAAATTTCCACCATCAACCCAGTAGTAGTTCTTTTTAATGCACTAACTTAATTCTTAGCATGAAATAATATCGTGAACATTTTCAAATCTACCACCCAACACAAGAAGAGCAATTTTCAATATCTGCCAAGGTATTCCTAGCATAAAGGGAAGACACATTTTTAATGAGGAAAACTTTTGCCCTATAAGATGAATTGAAATTGTTGTTTTATAGCACAATCTGACCAGTGGGCCACAGTTATTTTAATGCAAGCTATTTACCGATTTGTTTATTTACTCATCTATTTAATGACTCAAAAAATTATTCAATTATCTACTCTTTTTTCTAAAGAAAGCTCAAAATAGTGAAGCCACCTGCTACCTAAAACTAAATACTATTACTTGCAACTGTTCATATTAGCACTGTATGTGCTTTTGGAACGTTCCTTAGTGTGTGAATGTTCTATACTGGCAATTTTGAAATGGTGGCCACTTGCTACCTGTGGCTTGGGGTGTGGCTAGTGTGATTGAAGGACTGAATTTTTATTTTTTATTAATTTTCATTTAAATGTTAATAGCAAAATATGTCTAGAGAATGGGTCTTTACAATTCTTCCTAAGGAAAGAGGGTCCTGGACCTTTTTCATTTAGGTGGACTTCAAGAGGACAGACAAGATTAATCACACCCCTTCATACACTACATAAACTTCTCACTAGTCTATGGTTTGCCCTCTTTTAAATAAGGGATGGAGATAGAAAATGATTATTTTACACATAATAATAGTGCCAGTATTCCTGAACTCAGAGGACACTGGACAGAAGCCCTTCATTACACTAGCATCTATTTATTAACCTACTACTCATAAAAGTCATCAAAAATGCATTTGCATTTTTCTTTTTAAATAAAAATCAGCAATCACAAGAGGACTTTTAGCTACTATATTCAAATTTTCAATGTTCATTCTTAGACTTTTTCCACATCTCACAACCTAATCATTAGTATTTTAATGTTTATTAATTGTATTAAATTGTTTATTAAAATAATTTTATGTTAATATATTTGGTATGATTTATAATATTATTGAATATAAATACTAATTATATTGGCTATTATTTATTATATTAAGTATTATCAAACTAAACACATCATTTAATTATGTTTTATCCCTTTCTAAATCAAACAAGATATGCAGCCAGAAACTTGCTACTAACTCGGAACACTGTGTGCATATTTATCTGTATGTTCTCAAAGGAGGAACAGACTTATTTTATTTTATTTGGACTCAAAACATAATTAGCTCCTTTCATAATCGAATGAGATGTAGTCTTCCTTGTCTTTATTTATATATTTTTTTATTCATTCATTGATTTACTTATGATACAATCTATGCCCACTAACCAAAAAGAACCAAGAACACATTCCTTGAATACGTCTAACTTTCTCTCCAAGCACATTTCCCATACATGCAATGGACCTCAGAGATACAGACAGGGTTTAATCAGAATATTTGATTCAGATGCCCCACGCATACTCATCATTGATCCAGACTTGGAATTCTGTGCTTCATTCAGTTATGCTGTTCTTGAGTTATACATTCATCCGCTAACAGTAAAATCACTATTCAAGAATTAGAGGGTATAAAGATCCTTGAAGATATAACTATGTATGTAAGATTCATGCTCCTCAAGACTTGAGGACTGGCTGCCTCTGTAATGAGCCTCAGTGTTGCAAAGGTGAATTAATTCATCTCCACAAATTGCACCATGTCAATTCCATATTAGCCATTAGTCTATGTTTGGGCTTTTCTCATTTAATATCCATTTTTTTAAGATGGCACCATGGTTATACCACAGCTATAGGCAAGATTTTCCATTTTCTTATGTTCTTCCTTCAATTACTTAACAGTCAATAACAATACCAATGGGGAAGTGTTTAAATCCACTATGGTACGAAAATGGCATATTAAGGCATTCTGAAAATCACAGAAATACCTTTCAGCTTTTTGTCCTAATAAATTTGGTTGTGCTGAAATGGATTAATCGTTAATTCTTAATTCATAACACATTTCTACCATTGGTCCATGCATAACCACCTTTGACTCATTTATGTATGTAGCCATTTATTCCTTTGAAATAATTCAATGAGACCAGGTGAGGTGGAGAATGCCTGCAATCCCAGCACTTTGGGAGGCTGAGGCAGGCAGATCACAAGGTCAAGAGATCAAGATCATCCTGGCCAACAGGGTGAAACCCCATCTCTACTAAAAATGCAAAAATTAGCTGGGTGTGGTGGCACGCGCCTTTAGTCCCAGCTACTCCAGAGGCTGAGGCAGGAGAATCCCTCGAACCGGGAGGCAGAGGCTACAGTGAGCTGAGATTGCACCACTGCACTCCAGCCTGGGTGATAAGAGTGAGACTCTGTCTCAAAAAAAAAAAAAAAAAAGAATTCAACAAATAAACATGATCATGTTTCCCAAGCAAGAACATAAAGTTTGATTTTTACTTACATCAATCTCTTCTCTCCTGATTCACAGAGATGAAAGGCAAGATCTTCACCAGAAGACTATAATTAAATCAGGTAGAGTGTGTTCATTGTGCAGTATAAAAAGCAAATTGTAAAAAGAATCAAATACTCTATGTTTAGCTCTTTAAAATCAATCATAGTTTTGTAGTAAACAGCCATCAACCTTGTTTTGTACCCTATTCTGAACACTTGAGAAGAGAAAGCACTTCTTTCTATGTATTATCTTACATAAATTGTTTTTGTCAAGATGAAGTATTTCTCACCATGAATTTTTGTGTTTTAGATAATATAATAATCACTAGTGAATCTAGTACCAAACTTGTTTGTTCAATGTTTGTTTGCTGAAGTAAAATTCCATAAAAGATTGAATTAATCATGAGTGTGTTTGTATACAGATCTCATCACTGTTCCATATTTGCCCTCTCTCAATTACACAGTTACTCAATCAATTATTTATTTATGTAAACGTATTTCCTTTTCCTTAATAAAATGAGCAATCAGCAACCTGCCTCAACACAGAACAAAAACATTCAGTCTTGTGCACAGATCACCATATGCTCCTTACCAAAGTGATAAGGGCCTTAACTACTAATTTACTGGGACTAAGAATCTCAAAATTGTTTTAATAATAATCCCTGTTGCATTACATGCCCTAAGAGGTAAGTGTATGCATATCTTTCTTAATCTTCATTCATTGATAAAATTCTGTATTCATGCATTATAACAATGTAATTTATACCCTCAAACCACAAAGGCCCATGAACTAGGTTCTGTAGACTCATTTCCCATGAAGAATAAAGAGGTGACTTTTTGTAATGGACCTCAGAGTTGCAGATGGGTTTAATCAAAATTGTTGTTTCAGAAACCCCATGACATTCATCACTGGTCCATGATGTGCATTTTTTTTCATCTATTGATTAACCTATTGACTCACAAATAATGATGCAATCAAAAATCCCCAAAACAGGATCATTAAATTTTACGCTCTTGGCCCATAGAGCTACAGACTACATTCTTAGACAATGACACTTAAAAGTGTACATTTGAATTCAACGTCCCTGCATGCTACCAATTCACATTTAGCGCTCATTTTTATAGAGCCCACTTCTATTTAATTCATCTATTGCCAAAAAATAGATGAAAAACAATGAAATTGCCATATTCCAATATTCTTATGGACTGCCCCAAAACAGATGTCAGCAGGATCTCTACCCATAAGGGAATATGTAAAATAACCGTGGCATAAAATAAAGAATAATGTCGAGCTGCTCTGAGAATACATTAACTTTTGTCTTCTTTTATAATCACTTCAGTTGTGACAATTTAGATTAAACATAATTCATGGTTCATTACACATTCCCATCATTGGTCCATTTGGGGTGTTTTATTTATCTCATGTATGTAGACACTGATTTCTTTGAAATCCTTTAGCTAACACTCAAGAACAAATCATTCAAAGGAAGAACACGAAACAAAGAACTTACTTATATTTGTCTCTATGCTCCTTACTCAGGATAACAATTCTTTTTTAATGATTGAATCAACTGGCCTATATCCACTCTGGAGAGAAAAAGGCAGATTTAGAATAGATTTAGGGTTTCTTAAATGGTTGTTAATCAAGCAGAACTAGATAACAATAATCCATGGCTCAAAAATGCAACTGTTTTTCAGGCCAGTATTGAACTTTTAGTTTTAAATAGTATAACAGACTATTGAGTTCATCACTTAGCCCAAGAATAAGATCTATGATGATTATGAATATTTGTCTATATAAAAAATCTGTTAAGTAGATATTACTTAATGGATTTCTGGCTGATGCAAACACTTTCCCTTTTCTTAATTAAAAAAAGCAAACTATAAAATTAAAAAACTGTCTCAACTGCAGATACAGTACATTCCATATAACAGGATTTTACCTCAGATTAATAATGATACTTGTTTGATTGCCAGCATTAATATTTATAATACTTTTTCATTTTACTCAAAGAATAGTTCTGTGAGTAGGCCTGTTAATCTTCTCTCATGTACACATTTCTCTATTTATGCATTGAATTCACTTAAAATAATACATTTCATATCTTTGAACCACAAAAGTTCAAGAACAAGTTTTATTGAATTTTCCTAACTTTTAGGTAATTTCTATAGAGAACACTGGCTGATTCTCATTCAATAACAGATCTCAGAGTTAACAGAGGGCTTAATCAAAAGTGTTGATTCAGACACCTCCACCAATACTCATCATTGATCCAGGCTAGGCAGTCTATTTCTTCATTCGTTTATACCTTCTTGAACTGAAACATTCATGGTTTCAGGAATAATAATTATATGATCAATACCCTTTAATGACACAAAACTGAGAACAAAAGGCTTTAACAGAACCAAGATCTGTTCATTACTGCCTTTCACACAGAGGAAATGCACTAGATCATATTTTGCGATGAACCTCAAGTTCACACATATAGATTCATCAGAGCCTTTGCTTCTTTTAAATATCATACTTATGATTGGGGTCTACCAGCTTCTCTTCCACTTGATTTGTCTACTTATTAATTTGGATGCAAACCATGGACGTACCATGTGAGCCCACAATTGAACAAATTAACATCTAATATCTTCCAAGGTACCTCTACCTCAAAAAGTCAACAACTTAAATGTTTGTCAGTGATGGAATATGTTAAGCAACTATAACAAAAACATTAAAAGGGAATTTAAATTACTCTGACAATGTATGAAATGCACCTCATTTATTTAACAATCGTCTTCAGTTGGGTTGGGTTGAATTAATGGTAAGTTTTTATTCATGACACATTACAATCATAGGTCTGTGACTGGCATTTCCTTGTTTCATGTGTTATGTAACTATTTGTTTTATCAAAATAATGTAGTGGGCTCCCATAAATGAATACCATCCTAGCCCAAAACATCAATTTGATGTTTACTTACATCAGTCTTTCTGCTCATTAGTCCACAAATAACAATAATGGTCTTCATGATTAGAGAATAATAAAACCAGCTACATGGTTTTCATTCTATAGAGACAAATAAAGCCTCTTTTTAAAAACATGTTATCATTTTTCTAAGAAACGAAATTACTACAACTTGGAAAGGCCCGTGTATGTATTCCAAAAACAATGAAAGAGCCTAGAGTTTTTCCGAGAATATCTAACATGGAAAACAACATGAAGTGGCATTCTCATATCATAACATTTGTTCCTAATTGGTCCACAGTTTGCTGACTCTAAAATACAAACAGAGACATAAAAGCACACCTCGTCTCTCCTATACAAAAGACATCAGTATTTGTGCTCTCACAGCACCGGACAAGAACACTGAAGAATATTTACATCTGTCTAGAGTCATTGCCCTCAAGAAGAACAGACTAAGTTTCTTATTTTATTTGTTTAATAAAAGTCCATTAAAAATTAGATTAATACTCTCATCCTTGGTCTCTGCTTGGTCTCAATTAAGTGGTTATTTAACCAACTATTTACATGACTAAAGAGGTTTCATTTTCTTAATAAAACAGTTAGCAACCCACCACCAAAACAGAAAAAATCTTTGACTCTTGCATACAAATGACCGTATGCCCCTTACCAGAAGGTATAAGCCTTGGATATAAATTTATTAGGAGTCTCAGATAAGCTTTAATAATAATCCATGCATGTTTCATTATATGCATTGATAATAAGTACATGACTTATGCTTTTCGTTTTACTCATTGATAAATTTTTTATTAATGGACTGATTTTATAACAAAAATACAATCCATCCCCAAGAACCACAAAGCCCAAGGACAAGGCACCACAGGCTCAGTTCCCAAAAAAGGAATAATTATGTGTCTCTTTGTAATGGACCTCAGAGTTGCATATGGGTTTAATCAAAAATCCTGTTTCAGATACCCCATGGTACTCATCATTGGTCCAAGTACGTTTTTCTGCCTTTATATCTTCATCATTTATTATTCATTGGTTCATGAATAATAATATAACCACAAAATTCTAGGAATAAGATCTCCCCATTAGTGGCTCTCTCCCTAATGACTAGGTCTCCTTTTATAATGGATCTCGGAGAACATGGGTGATTAATTAACATCCATGCTTCATACCAAATCCTCATTCACCATTCTTTCTTCTGTAGTCTTCTTTCATTCAATTTGCCCATGTTTTAAAGATAGTGCAATGAAAAGTGATAAAACCATCATCTTCCAACACTGACAATGTCTTCCATATTCTCTCAGGCTGCCACACAAAGAGTTATCAGCCAGGATCATACCAATATGGAAAAGATTAAATCATTTGTGGTAGAAAATAGGATACGATGTTAAATAGTTGTGAATATAAATGGTCTAACTACTATATTTTTTATCACTTCAATTGTGCCAAATTATATTAAACATATTTTCAGAACACATTTCCATCACTGGTCCATTCCTGGTGATTTTAATTGCTGTTATAGACATTGATTCCCTTGAAATACCGCTAAACACTCTTGAGCAAAGCATTCAAACCAAGGACATGAACTTGAGGTGTTACTTACGTTAGTATCTATATTCTTTACCCCATGGATCTAACTGCCAAGATTTTGTTTCTTAGAAAATGAATTTCATCTATCCTGTGGTTGTTATGTGGAAGTAAAGTAGACTTATCCTAGAAGAAAAAGAAATAAAAGGCATCTTTATAGGAAAAGAAGTGAGATTGTCTCTACTTGCTGATGATATGATTTTATATACAGACAATCCAAACTACCTCACAAAAAAACAGTTAGAATTGATAAATGACTTCAGCAAAATTGCAGGATATGAGATCATCAAAAAAATTCAGTAAAGACTCTATATGATAATAGGTCATTAACTTAAAAGGAAATGAAGAAAATAAGCCCACTTACAATAGCACCAAAAATACTGTCTAAATTTAACCAAGACGGTAAAAGACCTGTATACTGAAAACTATAAAACACTAGTTGAAAGAAATTGAAGAAAACACAGTTAAATGGAAAGATACCTTGTGTTCATGGTTTGAAAGAATTAAGACTGTTAAAATGTCTATATTACCTAAATCCATCTACATGTTCAATTCCTATTAAAATTCCAATGTCATTTTTCATGGAAACATGGGGAAAATCCTTAAATCCATATAGAACCACAAATGATACTGAATAGCCACACACACACACACACACACATGCACACATACACACAATTACTGAGCAAAAGAACAAAGCTCGAGGCATTCCAATCCTTGACTTAACAATATATTATAAAGTGATTATAATCAAAACAGCATAATACTGGCCTAAAAACAGACATATCAGCCAATGGAGCAGAATTAAAAGTTCTTTAAAAAACTCACACATTTACAATCAATTGATTTGGGACAATGGTGTCAAGAGCACACAATGGAAAAAGGACCGTATCATCAATAAATGGTGTTGGGTTATCAACATGCAGAATGAAATTAGATCCTTATCTCACCCCATATACAAAAACCAACTCAAAATGGATTAAAAACTTCAACATAAAACCTGAAACTGTAAAACTACTAGAGGGAAAGCACCACAACATTGGTCTAGACAATGATTTTTTAATATGATCCCAAAAACACAGAGAACAAAAGTAAAAATAGACAAATAGAGTGTCATCAAATATAAAACCTTCTGCACAGCAAAGAAAGCAATTAATGAAATGAAAAGACCACTTTCAGATCAGGAAAAAAGAATTTGCAAACCATACATCTGATAGGAGTTAATATGCAAAATATGTAAGGAACACAAACAAGTCAATAGCAAGAAAACCCAATTTAAAAATAGACACAGGATTTGGATAGATATTTTCCCAAAGAAGACATACTAATGGCCAACAGATATATAAAAAAAATTCTCAGTCACTCTAATCACTAGGGAAACACAAATTAAAACCACAATGAGATATCGTCTCACATCTTTTAGAATAGCTTTCATCAAAAAGATGAAAGGTAACAAATGATGCCAAGGGTGCAGAGAAAAGGGATCTCTTCTATATTGTTGGTAGGAATGTAATTTAGTATAGCCATTGTGGTAAAAGTTATGGAGGTTCCTCAAAAAATAATAAAAATAGAACTACCATATGATCCAGCAATCCCACCCAAAGAAATTGAAATCAAGATGTCAAGGGGATATCTGCACACCTATGTTACTGCACCATTATTCACAGTCTCCAAGATATAGAACAAAGTAAGGTCCAGCAAAGGATGAATGAATAAAGAAAATGTGGAATATACACATAATGAAATACTATTCATCCTTTTAAAAGAAGAAAATTTTGTCATTTGTGACTGTGTAGATGAACCTGTAGGACATAATGCTGAGTGAAATAAGCCAGGCATACAAAGACAAATACCACATACTCTCTGAGTTGAACTCATAGAAGTAGTGATTAGGATGATGGTTAACAGAGGATGGGGTGGGAATAAGGGAGAGAATGGGGAGCTGTTGATCAAAAAGTACAAAGTCTCAGGTAGACAGGAGGAATAAGTTCAACATCTACTCCAAAGTAGGGTGACTATAGTCAATGATACTGTATTGTGTATTTCAAAATAACTAAGCGTAAATTTCAGATGTCTCACAATAAAATGACAGGTAAACAACAAAAATGATGGATATATTAATTAGCTTGATTTAATCATTTCACATTGTACATAATATATATCAAAGCATACCATTGTGCCCCATAGATATATAAAATTATATTTTTCCATTTAAAATAATATTGATATTAACTTTCAAAAAGAAAAGAAGATCTAAAATTATTAATGCAAGCCTCCACCTTAGAAAAAAAGAGCAAATTAAGTCCAAAGTAAGCAGAAGGAGGAAATAACAAGAACTAGAGCAGAAATCAATGAGACTGAAAACAGGAAATCAATAAAGAACAATCAACAACAACCAAAGAAATGGGTTCTTTGGAAAGTTCAACAAAATCAAAAAGCCTCTAGGTAGCTAACTAAGAAAAAAGGAAAAGTCACAAATTGCTAATATCAGAAAGAAGGAACATCCCTACAGACCCCATGGACATTAAAAGGAATAATATAAGCAACTCTATGCCCATAAATTTGATAACATTAAAGAAATGCATCGATTCCTTGAAAGACACAATCTGTCAAAATTAGTCCAAGAAGAAAAACTATTTAAATAGTCCTATATCTATTAAAAGAAATTTAATCAATAATTACTGTTCCAAAACAGAAAATACCAGGCACAGATGGATTTACTGGTTAATTCTTCCACTTAGGAAGAAGTTATATCAATTCTGTACTCTCTTTCAGAAGATAGAACTACTTCCTGACTCATTCCCAAAGGCTAGCATTACCCTAACACCAAAACCATTAAAAAAATTTCAAAGAAAAAAAACTATAGGCCAATATTTCTCATGAGCATATATGTTAAAATTCTCAAAAAAAATATTAACACCACAACCAGGTAAAATTTGTAACATATATGCAAGCTTGGCTCAACATTTCAAAATCGATTAATTTAATCCATTACATCAACAAAGGAAAAAATACCACATGATCATATCAATAAATATAAAAAAGCATTTGACAAAAATTCAACACCCATTTAAAAAAATAAGCCCAGGTGCAGTGGCTCAAACCCGTAATCTCAGCACTTTGCGAGATCAAGGTGGGTAGATCACTTGAGGCCAGGAGTTTAAGACCAGTCTGGCCAACATGGCAAAACCCCATCTTTACTAAAAATACAAAAATGAGTTGGGCATGGTGGCACATGCCTGTAATCCCAGATACTTGAAAGGCTTAGGAAGGAGAATCGTTTGAACCCAGGAGGTGGAGGTTGCAGTGAGCTGAGATCACACCACTGCACTCCAGCCTGGGTGACAGAGTGAGACTCTGTTTCAAAAAATAAAAAATAAAATAAATAAAATAAACCCTCAGTAAGCTAGGAATCATGAAAATTTTCCTTAATAAAAAAATATACAAAAAATCTACAACTAACATTATATTTAATTATAAGAAACTCAAATTTTTCCTATTAAGATCAAGAACAAGGCAAAGATATTCTCTCACTACTGCCTTTGAACAACATACTGGAAGTTCTGACTGATGGAATAAGACAAGAAAAGGAAATTAAAAGTATACTGATAGAGAAAGAAGAAATAAAACTGTCTTTGCAGGTAACATGATCATCTATGTAGAAAATAAAATCTAGGAAAGAACTAACAACAATGAAAAACTTCACTAATAAGTGATTACAGTAAGGTTGCAGGATACAAGGCTAATATACAAACGTCAATGCTTTCCAATATGCCAGTAATGAACAAGTGAAATTTTAAATTAAAAACATAATACTATTTGCATGAGTACAACCAAAAATACAAAATAGGTATAATTGTAATAAATAAAATGTGTAAATATTCTATTATATATTATTATATATTGTTATATATTACTATATAATAGGAACACAAAATAGAATATGATAAAATAAAGATATAAATCTAGCAAAACATGTACAATACCTATATGAAGAAATCTACAAAATTCTGATGAATATAATCAAAGAAGAATTAAACAGAGAGATATTGTCAAGATGTCATTTCTTCCCAGTTTGATTCAATGTAATCCCAATAAAAACCCCAGCAAGTTATTTTGTGGATGTTGACAAAACTCTCCTAAAGTTTATATGAAGAGGCAAAAGACCTAGAATAGCCAACACAATATAGAAGGGAAGAAGAAAGTTGGAGGACTGGCATTACCCATATTCAAAACTTACCACAAAGCTATAGTAATAGACAGTGTGGCATTGGCAAAACAATAGAAAAATAAATCAATGGAACAGCATAAATATTATCAACTGATCTTTGAACTTTAAAAATTTCTGCTCCATAAAGAAACTGTCAAGAAAATGAAAAGGCAAGCAACAAATTAGGAAACAATATTTGCAAAAGATATACTGGATAAAGGACTATTACACAAAATATACAAAGTACTCCTGGGCGCAGTGACTCATGCTTGTAATTCCAGTGCTTTGGGAGGCCAAGGCGGGTGGATCACAAAGGCAAGAGATCAAGACCATCCTGGACAACACAGTGAGACCCCAACTCTACTAAAAATACAAAAATTGGCTGGGTGTGCTGGTGAGCACCTGTAATCCCAGCTACTCGGGAGGCTGAGGCAGGAGAATCGCTTGAAACCCAGGAAGCAGAGGTTGCAGTGAGCTGAGATTGCACCACTGCACTCCAGCCTGGGTGACAGCATGACATTTCTAAGTTAAAGTTCACAGATGATCTCTTTTTACAATGATTCCAAACATCAAACACATGGGTTAACATCCTGCTTCTTAGCAATCCTATCCTCATCACTGATCCATTCTTTCTCCTTTACATTTTATTTATCCAGATTTTATTTTAATTTATTTTATTTTTATTTTTTTGATACAGAGTCTTGCTCTGTTGCCCAGGCTGGAGTGCAGCAGCACAATCTCAGCTCACGACAGTCTCTGCCTCCCAGATTCAAGCGATTTTCCTGCCCCATGCCCGGCTAACTTTTGTATTTTTAGTAGAGATGGGGTTTCACCATGTTGGCCAGGCTGGTCTCAAACTCCTGACCTCAGGTGAGCCACCCACCTTGGCTTCCCAAAGTGCTGGGATTACAGATGTGAGCCACCACGCCTGGCCTAATTTGTCCATATTTTAAATGTGGCACAATAAATGACCATGAACACACCATCTAATCCCATAATAGGAACACTGACAATACAAACCATTTTCTTATGTGCCGCCCTTAAAGATTCAAGAGATTAGGTCACTTAAGGAAATACAAATTAGCTGTAGTGCAAAAATAAAATGCAAGAGTCTTCATCTCTAAACGTCATTTAAATACCCTCTAACTTCTTTTCTTTAATGCTGTCAGTTGTGTCGAATGGAAAGAATATAATTTTGTTTTTGTTTACAAAACATTTCTATAACTGGGCAATGCACAGGGCTTTTTTACTTTATTTAAATATGTGCCTATTTATTTCTCTAAAATAATAAAAAACAAGAACAATCCCCCACAAATCAAGAATATAAAAATTAACTTAAATCCATTCCTACACTTTTACCCACAAAAGAGCCATAACTTTCACCACTGAAGAATAATTAAATCAGACACGGTGCATCTGTTGTGTAAACTAAGAGCATATTTAAGAAAGAACAGCCTACATGCATTTAAATCATTCAGGGGACATCTGTAGGACTGTACTAGATTAATCATAAACTGTCATTCATACCACACCTTAATCAGTGGCCCAAAATGGCCTGGAATATTATTTACTGATTTATCTGGCACCCAAAACAAGAATAAAAGCTATTACAAGTATCCATCTATGCGTTTTCTACCCACATGGTAAAAATCTAGAACCTTTTCCCCAATAATGAATCTCATTTATACAGTACAGAATTAGGTAAATTTAATCACTTTTTATGGCAAATTTTTACCATAGTCCATGCTAGACTCTCCTTTATGTATTTCTTTATTCATTTGTTGTTTCACTTATTCATTAAGTATTCATGAACAATTATTTGTTTTTTCAGAGAAAACACATGATCAACCCATCAACAACCCAGAATTGTAATACAATTAAATGCAACTATACACATGAACCTGATGCCATGTGGGAAGAGCCTAGTTTTAGGTCTTCTGTTTTTCTTTATCATAGTATCAGTAAGATACAACAGGATAAATAATTGGCACTTTTTTTAACACACGCCCCTCTTCAGTCCATGTTGTACCTCAGTGGTTCTCAACTAGGGACAATGTGGCCCCCACAGATGAAATTTGCCAAAGTCTAGAGAAATGTTTGATTGTCACACTGGGAAGAGGGTCAATATTGGCATCTACTGAGTAGAAGCCAACGAAGTTACTTCACATCCTACAGTATAAAAGACAACCCTGCACCATAGAAAATTACTCAAAATGTCAATAGAGCCAAAGTCAAGAGACACTGTTTTACCTTCCTCAAATAATTGAATACATTCACTCATGTGTATACATTCACTCATGAGCTCATCAATATCTGTGACCATACAGACTGCATCAGAAATCTGAATGGCATAACCAGCTGTCCATTTGCTCATTACTCCCAGACTAGATCATTTTTTCTTGTGCTCAATAAGAAACAGCACCACCTAAATAATGCAGGACAAACATTGATTTCTAGGTACTTATCTCTACATATATTCCTTACCCAAATAGGTATCAGATTTAATCAATTTATGTTGAAACTGAGTGCTTCAGAAGCATATTAATAATAAATATGTTATACGTTTTCATAATTAGGCCACATATGGCTCTACTTGTCTTCCCTTATTTACATATTTGTTTCATTATTCATTTATTGATTCTCTTCTAGTAATACAATCCATACCCATGAACCTCAACAGCCTAAGAAAAAGTCCCGAATAATTCTAACTTCTACTATAATATCACTTACCATACATGTATTAACTAGGTCTCTTCTTGTAATGGACCTCAGAGTTACAGGGTTTAATCAAAATCATTGACTCAGACACCCCAGAATACTCATCATTGGTCTAGTCCTAGCATTCCTTTTTTATTTATTCATTCATACCTTTGTTTGCTTCACTTATCGAGTCATTAATAATAAAGCCGATAGACATAAATCAAAAAAATCTAAAAACAAGATCCTTGAATATTATTGAGATCTATTAGCTTATTTTCCATAGAAGTGATACTACATTTTTTAGAATGAAGCTCAGCATTATACAAATAATTAAGTACACTTCCTTACTTCATACCAATCTCATGTTAATATTTCATCCATACTTTCTTTAATTTGTTCATATTTTAAAGATAGTACATGAGGTAGCCAGCCTCCAAAATGCCTCCCAAGGCCCATGCCTCCTGGTATGCATAGCCTTGTGTGGCTTCTTTCCACATTAAATCATGATCACCTGTATTACCGATAGAATATTGTGAAAATCATGGTGTATGACTTCGGAGCTAGATTATAAAATACATTGAGGGTTCCACCTTTCTCTGTCTCAGATTGATTACACTAGGGGATGTCAGCTGCCATGTTGTGAGGATACTCAAGCAGTCCTAAGGAAGAGTTCATTTGTGAAGAAACTGTGGCTTCCCACGATCGGCACCAACTTCCAGCCACGTAAGTGAAGCAGACCCTCTAGTACAGCGAAGCTTTCAGATGACTGCAACTCCACCTGACATCTTTCCTGCAACTTCACAAGAGACCCTAAGCCAAAACTGCCCCCGGTAAGCCTCTCCTGGATTCCTGCCACATAGAAACCATGAGAAATAACAAATGATTATTCTTGTTTTAAGCCATTAAATTGTTCAGCAATTCATTACACAGCAAAAGACAATGATAGAATAGAATAACAACTGTGAACGTCCATCTTAACTGACAGTCAGGATACTGACACTCTCTTCCTCTTCCTGTCTGCCTAGAGGAGTGAAGAGCCTTGATCTTTTACATTAAAGAAAATGTATGTAAATCAACCATAGCACAAAATAAAATACAAAGTTAATAAAAGCCCTCCATCATTTGTAATAGACTTAAGTTGGGCTGAATTAGACTAATCATAAATTTTGGTTCATCTCCATTATTGGTTCTTCCGTGGTTTGCTTTTTATATACGTATATATTTATCCATTTATTTTTCTAACATAATTTAGTGATGAACAAGCCACCGAAACCCAGGACATGAATTTTGACTACTATCTACAACAGTCTCTGACCTCTTTACCACAGAGGTAAAACACCAGTATATTTATTGTTATTGAATAATTAGCATGTTCATTGTGTGAAGGAAAATACACATTTTAGAAAGAATCAAACAGCAAAGACTTAACTTCTTTTAATGGACTTGAGTCATAAGGGATTAGATTAATGACAAACCTTGGTTCCTTAAACATTCTCATTATTGACTCAAGAATAACCATACCTTTTATGTATGGATTTACTTACTGTTTAATTTTTAACATAATGAACCCTTAAATCCATCCAATACAGGAGTAATAAAGGTAACCATTACCACTATCCATCTGTATACTCCCTAACCACATAAACACCCAAACCTCATTAATCTTTCTTAAGGGACCATATTTGAGCATTGCTGAGAGTGTGCCAAGAAACAGTGATCCAAGATTTACTTTAATTTAAGCATTTACTGAGTCACCTATGTTCTTTCTTTTATTTAATTACTCCCAAAATAACTTGATTATTTGCTCATTTTTTTAAAAAAAAAGAATAAAACCAAGCAGTAATCCAAAAGTAAAATACCATTTCATGCAACTGTTGACGTGCACTTTGTCCAAAGTGGTATCCATGTAGATTTCCTTTTTTTATCTGTAAAAGTAGGTTGTTATCTTTGTTTGATGACACACTGGCCAATCCTCCATAATTTTTTAAATAATTGAAACACAAACTCATTTATTCATTCACTTTTTATAATACATCAAAATGAATAAAAGCCACGACATTGGACAAGAACATGAACTAATATCTGTTTGTATGTTCACTGTTCAAGGATATAAATGGCTAGATCATTTTTGTTTTCTTAAATAATATTCAGTGAACAGAATTATATTAACAACAACTATGATTATATTCTCAATATTTGTCCACACCTGGCCTTCTTTCAATTAGGCAATTATAATAGTGCCTATGATCATATTCTCAGTATTAGTCCACACCTGGCCTTCTTTCAATTAGGTGATTATTGGAACAATTACTTTTCATGTAAATGATTTGTTTCTTTTCTAAATAAAACTGACAATCAGCTACCCAACATCAATCCAAAATTACAACAGGGACTGTCATGAAATTAGATGTGTCTTTTACGAAAAATAGTAAGGTAGACTTAATCTATGTTATAAAACTCAGTGCTTCTGAAAATAACAATAATACTAATCCTTGTTTCATTACAGACTTGCATAATTGGCCATCATTAATTTCTACATCTTTATTTATTCTTTAATTGGTTCACTTTTCATACAAGTCACAGGCATGAAAAACTGAGAACCATATCTTTGGCTATTCCTAACTTTTGCTGTAAGTCCCTTTCCCACAGAAGAAGTAACTAGTTTATTTTTTCTAATAAACCTCTGAGTTACAGAATCTAATCAAAATCTTTGATTCCTAAAGCTCAGAATACTAATGATTGGCTATACTCAACACACTTTATGTATTGTTTATTTCTATATTCATTGATTCATTAATAATATTATAATCAATCCTCATGAGTCAAAAAGCTCAAGAACAACATCTGAAATACTAATGGTTGTCCATATGTCCACTGACCACAGAGCTAATAGATAGATACACGCACACACACACACACACACACACACACACACACACACACACACATATGTGTGAGTATATGTATATATATATATATGTATACAGATACATACATATATGCACTTTTTGCACATATAAATTAATCAACATCCTTTTTTCACGTCAGCTCCATGCAACTCACTGGTCCATACTTGACCCTCTTTGAGGTGCCAAAGATGGTGCAATAAATCACCAAGGAATCATAATCTTACTGCACATCTAGAACACTGTCAATATTGTCCATCTTCCTATGTGCTCCTCCTTCGAGGAATTAATAGCCTAAATCTTTATCAATGGAGAGGTACTTAAATGAATCACAACATAAAAATAAAGCAGAATTTAAATCATCTCTGAAAATGAATGAAACACCTTGTATCTTTTTCATTGAATTTTACTACTACTGAATCATATTAATCATAAATCCCAATTCTGAACATATTCTCATCACTGGTCCATGTTGGTGTTATCTCATTTTATTTATTAATATATCCAGTTATTATTTTAATAAATTCAGGCAACACCCATAAACCAACTTCCCAGTCCAAGAACGGTAAATGGTAGCTGTTACTTACATTAATAGCTTCTGTCCTTACCCACAGAGGTAAAAGCCAAGATCTTTAGCATTAGAGAATGATTAAATCAGTTCTTCACCATGATGTGCTCATTTGGTCTAGTAAAACACACACTTTCAAAAGAAAGAAAGACCCTACAGTTAGATATTTTTAATGAAAATTTGTTTTGCAGTATTAGATTAATCTTAAACTTGGGTCACTTCATCATTGCTCAAAAGTGGCACTCCTTATTTATTGACTTCTGTAGTTTTGGCTTTTAAATAATACAGTGAATGTCCACATGAGAATAAGAACTATATCTACAACAAATATCTGTTTACATACTCCCTATCGATAAATTTAACAGATAGGTGATTACTTGTAGTGGATCTCACTTGTGTAAGATAAGATAAATGTAAACCTTTGTTTTATGGCATAGTCTCACCAATGATACAAAATCTTTCTGATTTACTTGTCTAGTGATTCACTTATTAATTCATGTATATAATTAAGCATGGAAAAAATTATATATCTGTTTTTCTAACGAATTACTCCATGGAAATTTCAATGTGTGCTTTACCCAAAGGAGGGCAACCTGGAGCTCTATGTATCTGGACAACATTAGAGTATAACTGGAGTAATCGTTATCTTTGGTTCATAACATGTGTTCTTCATTGGTCCATGCTTGGCCTTCTCTTAAATAATTGATCTAGATATAAATAACCTCCTTTATTTGCTTAGAACAACATCTCCATTACAACGGACTCCAAGACAAAGGATAAGAACTGTCAATAACTGCCTACACGTTCATAGACCGTAACTACAGTCAACAAAATCCTCTTTCTATTTTCTTAAAAATAAAACTCACTAAATAATGTTGGATTAATTATAACCCTGATCATATGACACATTCTCCATATTGGTTCATGTTTGGCCCTCTCTCAATAAAATACATAGTCAACCCACCAGCAGCCCAGAACTGGAATGCTCTATGATCTGTCTGTGAACTTAACCCAAGTTAACCCAAGACAGAAGCACCTAGATCCCACTTTCTCTATATGGACATCAGTAGGGTAGCGGGATTAGTCGTTAGCTTTATTCCACATCACATGCTCCACGCTGTCCAGAGTTGGCCCCTGAGATATAATCATATTCATTCAACTTAAAAAACAATATGGAGAGAGATCCAAGATGGCCACTTAGCAGCAGTTCAGGATTGTAGCTCCCAGTGAAAGTGCAGAGAGCAAGTGGACGCCGCAATTTCAGACGAATTTTTGTTGCCCACAAACTGGAAGATTCCCAGTAGAGGAGCCACACAGGTCACCAGCGCGACTCTTTTGGCCAGTGCAGCTGTTTTGCAGGCACCCCGACACGGCGCTTCTCAGTGTGGAGTGTACGGGACAGGGTGCCCTTTTAGTCAGGCTCAGCTGGTCCCATCCCCACAAGGAGAACAGCAATTGGAAGCGCTGAGGACTGAGAGTTTCATAGCAAGGACAGCTGAACCTGGGAAGGCCTAGCTCTGTGGGGAAGGGGCGTCCACTGAAGGAAAACTAAGAAACAGAAAAAACTTCATAACCAACAAGCCAGACATCCACTCAGAGACGCAATCTGAAAGTCGGCAATTACAAAGACAACAGGTGGATAAATCCACAAAAATGGGAAGAAACCAGTGCGAAAAGGCTGAGAACACCTGAAATCAGAATGCCTCTCCTCCTACAGGGGATGGCACCTCCTCATTAGCAAGAGAACAAGTCCTGACAGATAATGAGTGTGATGATCTGTCAGAATCAGGCTTCAGAAGGTGGATAATAAGAAACTTCTGTGAGCTAAAAGAACATGTTCTAACCCAATGCAAAGAAACTAAGAACGTCGAAAGAAGATTTAACAAAATGCTAATGAGAATGGACAACTTAGAGAGGAATATAAATGAATTGATGGAGCTGAAAAACACAACATGAGAACTTCACGAAGCATGCACAAGTTTCAACAGCCGAATTGACCAAGCAGAAGAAAGGATATCAGAGGTTGAAGATCAACTCAATGAAATAAAACAAGAAGGCAAGATTAGAGAAAAAAGGGTAAAAAGGAATGAACAAAGTCTCCAAGAAATATGGGACTATGTGAAAAGACCTAATCTACGTTTGATAGGTGTACCTGAATGTGAAGAAGAGAATGAATCCA
>PVKP010006429.1:0-22110 GCA_004027715.1 Plecturocebus donacophilus
CTTCGCAACTCTGTGGTATTACTTTCTATTTGTAGAAAAGGTGGAGCTCAAAAAGGTTACTGAGTTAGCCAAGTTCACAAAACTTGTAAATAACCAAGATAGAGGCCAAATATTTTAACTTTAAAGTTACTGCTCCTTCTATATTAGCATAGCTGAACTTCAAGATCACATAGTATTAAAGGCCAAAAAGGTTGATTACCAGCAATCCTTTGATTATTTAAATCATATGCTAGTAGTCCTAAACTAAAAAATGTTATCTTTAATTAAAATATTTCTCTCTTATCCAAATTCTTTCTGTATACTCTATTCATAGTAATTATGCTGTGTTTGCTAGTTATGCTACTCTTTCCAAACAATCTTTTAAACTAAGCATTTAATTATCTAGATTTTTAATCAAACACCGTCCTCAGCAACCTTTGTTAATTTTTCAGCGTCACTTTACGGAAGAATAATGATTCACTCTAAATTAAACAGCAATCAGAAGCAATGTTCATTGGAATCTAGATACTGTAACTTCTCCTTTCCTTTATCTCATTTCTAGCATTCCTGAAAACTTCTTCTTACCACAAAGGGGGAAAGAAAAGGAAGACATTAAATGGAAAGGTCTACAAAGCAAAGGAGTTTCTATAGGCATGTGCGAGAGATTATACAGAGAATGATGACCAAATTTGGGGCAATCATAATGATTTGTGAAGTAATTTAAGCAAAATGTTTATCTGAATCATAGACAAATATGTATCTGTGTGTGTGTGTGTGTGTGTGTGTGTGTGTGTGTGTGTGTATACATATATATATATATGGATAAAAAGACCTGTAAGCCCACAAAAAGAAGGAAGGAATTAAGAGAGGGAGGAAGGAAAAAAGATAGTTGATGGAGCTTCAGCTCACTTTCTTTTTTTCCATACAATTAAAGTACAGGGGAATTCTAAATAAAAGGGAGCCATCGATTTACTATTAGCTAGCTGAGGAGACTCACAGATACCAGGGTTCCCTATTAGTGAAACCTGGCACACAAAGTCAGTAAATTAAAGGAAGACAAGAACTGACAAAAGGAATAGGCAGGCACAGACTGGAATCCCCTTCTCTTTCTGTCCTCAAAGTATGCTTCAAGAACTATCCACATCAGAAACACCCATGGCTTTTATTTAACAAGCATATCACTACACTCCAATATACACCTGTATAAAAAAAATGTCTGGGAGTTGGGCTTATACATTAGCATTTTAACAAGACCACAGGTTATTTTTAAATCCATTGAAGTTTGAAGCTCTTTCCCCTCAATTCACCTTTGTCAATGGTTAGTCAGTCAAGCTGCTTGTTTAATTAAATTGTGTATGCTCTGGTAAAGGCCTTCTGGGAGCAAATACTGCTTCAGGTATTAGTTAATCTTAAAAAAAGAGAAATTCTGCACCCTTATTTAGGTCATTTTATTATCTATGAAACTTACCAGTGTTTTTCAAAGGACTGTAATTTAAAGCCTAGAGGTGAGGGATGAAGGAATAGGTTAAGAGATAGGGAGGAAGTCATGTGGAGACAATATTTTTCTTGATTTTTAAAACATTACTCAAAATGGGAAAAGAAACTGCACAATAAATTAGGACAGAACATCTGCAAATTAAGATAGCATTAAGTGTATAGGCTTCCATTCAACTATAAGAGATTGACCATTTACTTGTATATGCCATTTTAAAAATGGTTATGAAAACAAAAGTATTAATAAGTTTTATTTAGTGAAATAAAGATTAGAAAGCAAAACATACATATTTTGTATTTTTGTAATACATACTAGGTCAAATTTTAATTTTACATAAGGCCCCTAAAGAAGCTACACTCATGAATTAAAACTAAAAGATAATTTTTATGAAAAGATTACCATTTGGTGCAGTGGGAGGTGACCAGATGCCATAATATTTTGGTAAATATTTTCGTAGCTCTAGAAGAACACCATCAGTACAGTCAGCAGCATAAACCTGAAGCAGAGAAATATAACATTGCTAAGTTCCTATAATGCTTTGTAACTGCCCTGCACATTTCTCAGATAAAATATATTATGTTGAATCATAATTCATCTGGTTTGGCTTCAACTGCAACTAAATTTGGAACAGGCAAAAAGTATTACTGTGGGTCTCCAATGAGTAACTATGTATTATTTAGCGTACTCTCTTCTTGATTATCTAATTCTAGCCTTTTACTGTCCTTGGACTATTTTACAACTTTGTAAGTTACAGATATTGATAGCAAATGCAAAATGACTCTTGTCCATAGACATGTAAATAAATTCTGGTCAGAGGACATTCTTCTGACTTTTCCTCCATGCATCCTGAGAGGAGGAAATGTAGTGTCCATATGAAAATTCATTTCAAACTTCCATTATTCCACATAAATGTGTTTCCTTGACTTCTCTTTTGAATCAGTTTTAAAATCTACCTGGTTCCCTCATTAAACAATAAGTTAAAGCAAATCTTTAACACATATTTATTTTATATCTGTAAGTGGATTTTTGCTTTTATCTCCCTGAAGTTTACTGGTGTAAAATGCTTATGAAAACTTGTTTTAGAATCTAATTATGTATGCCAAACCATATTAATGTGAAGTAGCTGTATGCAACATAATTCTTCAGAATAAACTCAAGTGTAGCAGACTCCTGGCAGACCAAATATCCATGTGGTACACTGTATTTCCCAGACTCCCCTGTTGAAATGTTAGAAGTGATATTAGTCACTTCCAGGCTAGGGTAATTTAGAGCAAGTATACCTGAATGTCCCACCATTCCTAACACAATGACCATGGGTGCAGAGTTGAGGATGAGCTAATTACAAGACAGAAGAATAAAATAGATCTCTGTGTACTGATCTAAAGAACTCCATGATGTATTTATAAATGAAAAAGATAAAGGGCATATTACATACAAATATATATAGCAGGTTCATGAAATTAAGTAAGATACACATGTGTGTATCATCTCTGTAAAGGCACAGGAAAAATTATAAATATGCATTTAAAACTACTCATAGTTTAATTCTGAAATCAAAATGAAAGACAAATTTTTTCTTCTGATTTTTAATATTTTTTAAAAGCAGTGGGACTGGTGTTTACTGTAATATGCCACACAAGATAACCTAAAAATATTTCTATCTAGAAATGTAGAATAAAATATAACAAATGTTTTCTTAAATGTATAGCTAAGCTCTCAAGGAAAAAAAAAATGGAATTCTTCTTAGTTTTGCATGCCTATGAAACAAAAGTGTTAAGCTGAGCAGTGATGTTTGGGCTTGACAGAGGTTCACTCAAGACTTCTCAAAGGATCTCAGAACTCGGCGACAAGGCAGAGCTGAGGGAAGTTACTATACTAAAACACAGAGAGTAAATAAAATTCTAAATCCTAAACTTGGCTTCCTTCTCCCTCCCCTAATCACTAAACTCCAAGAATGCTGGCAGCTAAGCTGATAGAGAAAAATAGAGACGCAGCAAATAAACAATATTAGGAATGAAAAAGGAATCCCAACTGATAGAGTAGAAATTTTTTTAAATACTAGGAAAAGCTTTGTCAAGTGGGCAATTTTGTTTTAAAAAGGTAATCTAGGCCAGGTGTGGTGGCTAACACCTGTAATCTCAGCACTTTGGGGAGCTGAGGTAGGTGGATTACCTGAGGTCAGGAGTTCCAGTCTAACATGGCGAAACCCCATCTCTATCAAAAATACAAAAATTAGCTGGCATGGTGCCATGAGCCTGTAATCCCAGCTACTCAAGAGGTTGAGGGAGGAGAATCACTTGAACCTGGGAAGCCAAGGTTGCAGTGAGTACAGAGATAGCGCCACTGTACTCGAGCATGGGCAACAGAGCAAGATCGTATCTCAAAAAAAAAAGTATTGTACTATCACACTAATAAAAAATCTGAAAGGCGGGAGTGTAGTAGCCCAATCTCGACTCACTGCAACCTCTGCCTCCTGGGTTCAAGTGACTTTCCTGCCTCAGTCTCCCAAGAAGCTGGGATTATAGACATGATAATATAGAAATCTATTTTTGTATTTTACCACATTAACAGATTAAAGAAGGAAACTCACATGATCATTTCAATAGATACCAAAAAGGTAGCTGGAAAATATTCAATATTCATGCATGCTTTAAATTGTTTCCTAAAACTAGAAGGGTCAGGCATCATGGGTCATGCCTGCAATCACAGAAGTTTGGGAGGCAGAGGCAAGAGAATTGCTTGAGCCTAGGAGTTCAAGACCAGCCTGGACAACATAGTGAAACCTCATCTCTACAAAAAAACTTTTTTAAAATTAGCCAAGCATGCTGGCCTGAGCCTGTAGTTCCAGCTACTGTGGGGAGGTTGGAGTAGAGGTGGGGAGATACTGAAGTGAGAGGGTCGCTTGAACTTAGGTGTTCAAGACTAGCCTAGGCAACAAAGTGAGATCCCATCTCTACAAAAAATATAAAAATTAGCTGGGCTTGGTGACACACGCCTGTAGTTCCAGCTACTTAGGAGGCAGAGGCTAAGGTGGGAGGATAGCTTGAGCCTGGGAGGCAGAGATGGCAATGAACCAAGATCGTGCCACTGTATTCCAGCCTGGGCAACAGAGCCAGAACCTATCTCAAAAAAAAAAAATCAAAACAGAAAAGATGTTATGTATCGTCCCTTTCCCACTCCACCCTTCTCCACCCAAGAGGCTGACTTAAATCAACTGCATCAGTGAGGTCCTTCGCTTTCTTGCCCTTAGAAGACCAAAATAAGAGACTAGAGGGTATGAGAAGAGTTGAGGTCAGTTATTTACTTCTCTAGCTTCCTCCTTAACAGGTCATATCTTCTCATAAAGTTACCTTCCCTGGGTTCCAGGAACCGTTCTTTCCACATCAGGCCCAGGGATGGTATAACATTATAATATCTCTTGCATGTTGCCATAAGCTCTGACCCTGCCTTTGTAAATAGTTCCTTTATGAAACCAACTGAGTCTATCATTCGTTTCTTGACAAAATGTTGCCTCACACAGAGGGTAATTTTAATTTCCTTAACCTGAGAATAAGTATCTACCACAAACACAGAATAAGAATCTAAGAATTGAAATAGAAAATGCTAGACAGAATCACACAAAGATAAGCATTGTTTTCCATGAAGCTTTTGTTTTCGTTACATACACACAGTGACCATGCTGTCAAGTATGTGTCTTACAGTGAGTCACCACCAGACAACTCTGAAAAACACTTTGAATACAACAAAACAAATCTTACCTCACTTACCATATTATAGAATTCCAGCTCTCTTGGGCCCCTTGGAGGTGGTTGTAACTGTTTCAAAACTGTGCCATCTGGATGTTGCAGTATACCTATGGAACAAAAATCAGACATTTTTTAATGCTTTAATAATAGTAAAGCGTGCTTCATAAAACAGATTTGTTCCTGAAGTGACAGGTTAACTACTTCCTTTAAACTTAAGGGTTTACTTTTACTTATTTCAGAAATTCTAACATTCAACCAATAGGTTTCAGTACTTGTTATATGCAAACTCCAGAACACAAATTCCAAATATCTTAGTTTTATTGTCTCCAACCACTACCTCTTTTGACACCCTCAGGCTTTATAATAAGTAGAACATATGTGTAACATTGTATAGAAATTCATTAGTAATGGGCTTTCCATAATATGTTAATTTATAGTTATAAGAAGCAAGTTAAAAGCAATAGCACAAATTTACCCCACTTTTAAAATCAGAAAAGAACATATGTGTTAATAGTGGTCATATATGAATTTCCTACTTGGTAATTTTTTATAAATCTCTCTTGTCTGTTATAAGAAAACAACTAAAGTATTTCCTGATTCAAATGCACTGTATACAATTGTATAGATAGTACAAGGGCATCTAGCCAATAGGTAAAGTGACAGCTGAAATCAGGCAACAAGCCTAGAGCAGGAAGGGGCACCATTTTATAATCTGTCTGCTCAAAGGAAGAGACTTTTTATAAAGTTACAGTATGTATATCAACACTGGTCCTACCCCTATACCATGAAGATTCATTCCAAATTTATATGTTAAAATCATAAATTTTGATGTTTTGGAATTTTATAAAATCATGCTAGTTAGAATATGGCTCAAATAAACATATTTAGAATTCTGATAAAATATGCCACTTGAGTTTCTTTTCTTTTTGGCAAGTGTTAGGAATTTTTTTCTTCCTGTCAGATAGGTAATGTGCTAACACTGTAACAAGATTGGAGTGAGCCACATCTCACACATGAGCATGAAAATTCAATCATCGTGCTTATGAACTACAAAACAATCTAGAATTTTTAATAATGGCAAAAATGCAGAATTCAGCCAACAGAAGCAGACAGAAAGTCTCAAGAGATACAGAAGTCAAGTTGTTGTTGTTTTTAATCTTAAGACTTAGACATAGGCCAGGCGTACTGACTCACACCTGTAATTCTAGCACTTTGGTAGGCTGTGGCTGGAAGATCACTTGAGGCTCAGAGTTTGAGATGAATCTGGGCAACATAGTAGAGTCTGTTTTTACAAAAAATTAAAAAAAGAAAATTAGCCGAGCATGGTGGCATGTGTCTATACTCCCAGCTACTCAGAATGAGGTGAGAAGATGGCTTGAACTCAGGAGTTTGAGGCTGCAATTGGCTATGATCATGCCACTGCACTTCAACCTGGGTGACAGAGCAAGAGACCGTCTCTAAAAAAAAATTGTTTTTAATTTTAAAAAGACCTAGATATAGAATACAAGGAAGGTAAATATTAATCTGTCTATATAAGATGGTAAACAATCGAAAGACTTCAAAGAGTAGTACAACATAACTAAAAGTTACTGAAGAAGTCCAGCATAACTTCCGTTCCTGAAGGTTGGGATGAAGTACAAGAAAGGCCTCTATTCTCATGGTTATGACATTTTCTGTGGGGCTAAAATGAGTAAAGAAGCTTTGATGAATAGAATTCCAGAGGAAAATAAAACTTGAACTTTCATAAATAAGCAGAGAACCATGACGGCTTCCCTGCCTTGGGCAAACACCTTGGCCTAAATACAGGTGATCTTCCATTAGACAAATATATTTTGTTAAGCAAGCAGAAATCAGCCAAGCTGTAGACAACAGTGTGGGATAGCAGGATGGATTAGAGACTGTATTAATCCCAACACAAAAATAGATTGCTTGGCCCAATAAGTCTCCCATATTACTTACCCTGTAACATAACCCCTCAAGTTTGAGAAGACAGAAGATGGTAATCTCTGGCATTCTCTAGGCAAGTAAATTCCAGAATCCATGTAAACCAACGGTAAATCAAGAGTATCTAAACCTGCAACCCACCCTCAGCTCAAAAACTGTCAAGATGAAAAAAAAGGAGGCCCCTTGGAAGGCTGAGCCAATAACAGATACACTGAATCTGAGACTGCAGCCTAGCACTAGCTCAACTAAACTCAGTCCCTTACCCAAAACACAGAAAAGGGCATGTACTCCATGGGGGAATCAAAACAAAGCAAAAAAATAGTACACATCACTTCCCACTGTTCTTTAAATAAAATGCCCTAAATTCAAGAAAAAATTATGATACATACTCAAAATATCAGGAAAACATGAAGCGCAATCAAGAGAAAACATAATAAATAGGAGATGACACACAGATGACCAAGTCATTCTAATTAGCAAGCAAGCATGTTAAAACAAAAATTATAAATATGCTAAAGATACTTATAAAATATTTTGTGAAAGATATTTATAGAGCATTAAAAACCTGTAAGGTAATACCAAGAGCTTTTAACAAACACATAGTTGGGGTACCATAAGAAGAAAAGAGAATGGGCCAGAGGAAAAAAAAATTCTGGGCTTTCAAGTTTCCACCTAGGATATAGAAAGCTGAAAGAAGCATTACTCCCACTTAAAAGCAAGAAAGGCTAGATAATCTACAAAATCATAACTTTTCATGAAACCATCAAAGAGCTGAGATAATAACTAACAAACATGAAATCTAAAGAAGACACACCACACACACACACATACACACACACACACACACACACACACACACACACACACAAAAAAAAAAAAAAAAAAAAAAAAAAAAAAAAAGACAAATGAGAGCACTGGCTCATCCATGGAGAGGAATGGGAAGGTGGGGTTACCTTACAAGGGGGTTAGAATAATACAGCTAAAATTTTTAACAAATAGCTAATGGCAAAGTGTAGATTCAAGTGAGGGTATAGAACTCCCAGAAGTTGTAAACACTTGCAACATTTTCTCCAGGAACCTCTCATCCAGGCTTTCAAGAAAAAGGCTGGAGAGAGGCATAAAGTCAGAAAAAGTGACCATCAGAGGTACAGGCCCTGAGGAAGTGAAGCACCACTACTAAAAGAAAGAAGACCCTTTTCCCTTTGGATTAAAAGTCTTAAGTTGTTCAGGTAAGAGCAGTGAATCATGTCGTCCCGAAGAAACAGGTGGCAAGCCATTGTGGATGGGAGAAGAAGAAAGGAAAATATTCTCCAACCCTGGGAGGATAAAGGAAGACAGGAAATCATATGCAGTCTTAACTTTATAAGTCTCCTACTGCTGGGGCTGGAAAGGAAACTCATGCAAAGGACCTGCTGAAGACACAAGGCAGTTTGACTTCTACAGGAAAGAGGGGCAGGATCCCTGAAGAAGTCCCATTCCCCAAAACTTAGATCACAGAACCTACCTAACGTTGAAGCTGAGCCAAGACAACAGAGGATACCTCTGCAGCCTAGCACCAGGGTATCTATCACCAAGTAAAAAATAATAGTAATCTACATTTGTGGGGGGGGTGATGAATATGAGAAAACCACATCTGAGCACCTCTGAAGCCTAAAAAAGACCTAAAGTAGAGTTAAACAGAATACTTAGAAAAATACTCTGGCAAATCAGACCCATCCTAAACAAAAAATGACACTGGCATAATTTCAAATTTATGGTGCAATGACAGTATTTTAGTCAGCCGGGGTTTGCATAACAAAATGCAATAGACTGAGCAACTTAAACCACAGAAATTTATTTTTCCGTATTTCTGAAGGCTTGACATCTCAGACCAAGGTGCTGGGAGATATGCTTCCTAGTATGGACTCCCTTAGCTTGTAAAAGGTCACCTTCTCACTGTGTTCTCACATGGCAGACAAAAAGAGAGCTAACTCTCTAGTGCCTTTTTTTATAATTACACATTCTATTGCACCAAGACTTCACCCTTATGACCTCATTTAACCTTAATTACCTCCATACAGATGCTATCTCCAAATATGGTTACATTTGTGGGGAAGGGGGGGCTTCAACATATGAATTTTGAAGGACACAAACACTCAGTCCATAACAGAAAGCAACTATTAACAACAATACTTAAATTTGTCTTAATTCTTCATTAGATGGGCTCAAATCACCAATATTACCAGTCAAGCAGAAGAGGTATATTCATTTCAGTAATAAACACTGTTGACTTTAGTTGCTATAGTCCTATACATGATACTCACTAGAATTTAACAAAAATTACAACATATGAAAAAGCAAGAAAAGCCCAGGCACAGTGGCTCACACCTGTAATCCCAGTACTTTGGGAGGCTGAGGCAGGTGGATCACAAGGTCAAGAGACCATCCTGGTCAACAAGGTGAAACACGGTTTCTACTAAAAATACAAAAATTAGCTGGGCATAGTGGCGTGAGCCTGTAGCCCTAGCTACTCAGGAGGCTGAGGCAGGAGAATCACTTGAACTAGGGAGGCAGAGTTGCAGTGAGCCAAGATCGCATCACTGCACTCCAACCTGGATGACAGAATGAATTCACAAAAAAAAAAAAAAGGCAAGAAAAATAGTACTGTCAAGAGATACAGCAAAATACAGACTGATATCAGAAATGACAGTGATGTTAAAATTATCAGACAGGGGAACTTAACCATAATTTATAGAAAAAGCACACAACATGCATGAAAAGACAAGTGCTTTCATCAGAGAGAAACTCTGTTTAATGGAAATAGTAGAAATGAAATACACAGTTAACAGAGATGAAGAAAGCTTTCTATAGGCTCAACACTAGAATAAAAACAACCAAGGAGAGAATCAGTAAGTTTGATGTCAGGTCAATTGAAATTATACAAACTGAAACACAACAGGAAGAAAAACAAAAGAAAAACCAGAAGAGAGCATCCAAAATCTACAGAATAATATCAAACAGTCTATGACAACTATCTGATATGGTTTGGTTCTGTGTGTATATCCATATCTCACATTAAATTGTAATTCCATGTTGGGGGACAGACTTGGTAGGAAGTGACTGGATCATGGTGGCAGATTTCCCCCTTACAGTTCTCATGATGGCGAGCTCTCAGAAGATCTGGTTGTTTGAAGGTGTGTAGCACTTCCCCACCACCCCCACTCTGCCATGTAAAGAAAGTGTTTGCTTCCCCTTTGCCTTCCACCATGATTGTAAGTTTCCTGAGGCCTCCCCAGCCATGCCTCCTGTAAAGTCTGTGGGACTGAGTCAATTAGACCTCTTTTCTTCATAAATTACCCAGTCTCAGGTAATTCTTTATAGCAGTGTGAAAATGAAATAATATACTATCATTAGAATCCTAGGAAAAAAATCAGAGAAAGGCACACTCATGTTGATTAGGGCATTATTCACAATAGCTGAGACGTGGAAGCAACTTCTACGTCCATCAACAGATAGATGGGTTAAAAGAATGTGGTTAAAAGAATGGGTTAAAAGGCATACAAGGCATACAATAGAATGCCATTCATTATTCTGTATATATTGTACATGTATGCATATGCATTGTATATGCATACAATATAATGTCATTGCCTTGAAAAAACAGAAAACTTCTGTTTTATGCTACAGCATGGATGAAACTTAAAAGACATTATGCTAAGTGAAATAAGTCAGTAACAAAAAGATCAATACTGCTTGATTACACTTATATGAGATATTTAAAGCAGTTAAATTCTTAAAAAACAGAAATAGAATGGTAACTGCGAGGGACCAAAAGGAGGGAAAAAAGAGCAGTTGTTGTTCAGTGGACAAGAGTTTTAAAAGATGAAAAAGTGGGCCAGGCTATGGTGGCTCATGCCTATAAATCCCAGCACTTTGAGACCAGCCTGGCCATCCTGGTGGAACCCTGTCTCCACTAAAAACACAAAAATTAGCCAGGCATGGTGGCGCATGCCTGTAATCCCAACTACTCAAGAGGCTGAGGCAGGAGAATCACTTGAACCCAGGAGGCAGAGGTTGCAGTGAGCCAAGATCATGCCACTGCACTCCAGGCTGGGTGACAGAGCAAGACTCTTTCTCAAAAAAAAAAAAAAAAAAAAAACAGAAGACGAAAAAGTTCCAGAGATCTGTTGTACATCAATGTGCATGTAACTGAGAATACTGTACATTTAAAAATGGCTAAGATGGCAAACTGCGTGTCTGCATGTGTTTTTTTTACCACAATAAAAAATGCTGTATATTCAGCAGGATCACAAATATTCAAAATAAATGGACATTAAAATTTCTATCTGTGGAAAGTGCTTTCTAGATTTTATCATAACTACATATTTATGTGTGTGCACATACATGTATTTTGATATATGCTTACAATGTATAATGATCAAATCAGGGCAATTAGCATATCCATCACCTCAAATACCTAACTTATTTGTGTTGGGACTATTTCAAATATTCTCTTCTAGCTATTTTGAAATATACATTTTTGTGAACTACAGTCACCCTACTGTGCTATTTAAACACTAGAACTTATTCCTTCTAAGTGCATTTTTGTACCTGTTAAACAACCTCTCTTCATTCCCCCCAACAACCTTTCTCAGCTTCTGGCAACCATCATTCTACTCTCTACCACCATGAGATCACTGTTTATAGCTCCCACATCTGAGTGACATCATGTGTTGTCTTTCCATGTCTGGCTTATTTCACTTCATATAATGAGCTCCAATTCCATCCAAATTGCTGCAAATGACAGGATTTCATTCTTTTTTATGGCTGAATAATACTCCATTGTGGACCATATTTTATCTAGTCATCTGTTGCGGACACTTAGGGTGATTCTATATCTTGGCTATTGTAAATAGAGCTACAATAAACATGGGAGTACAGATACCTCTTCAACATACTGGTTTCTTTTGGATATATATTCACAACCAGGATTGCTGGATCATGGCAGATCTATTTTCAGTTTTTTGAGGAACTTCCATAGTATTTCAACTGGCAGTTCAGTCAGGGTGGTGGCAAAAATATTAAGGGAAAAATATTAGAGAGAGTTACAGGAAACAGTCACAAAACCCCCTTGGAAGGCCAGGTGGTTTACATAGCTTCAAATGAAAAGGATGGGCCAAAGGTGGTCGGTTCTTACCCTAGGGCATTAGAACATAGACTAAATACATAATTGTAAAGAGGCTTCCCCAGATAAGTCTGTTTACCCCTCACCTCCATTAGCAAACCTTTGATCATCCACATGTGCATAACTGCCTTCTACTGGTAGGCTTGAGGGGGCGGGGGTCGGCAGAAGTTTATTATCCACAAATGGTGTTTGCTTTAGGCCTCACAACCTGGCCTTTAATCTTTACCCTCTAGTGGTGTTGACTCAAAGCCTTTGTTATTTAATGTGTGCTGATTAAAGGCCAGGAAGGCCAGCTGATCAGGGCGTGGCTGCTACCTCTCCCAGGAGTGTTTGTCAGTGGCCACAGATACACCTAACCCACTCTTTCACTGGAAATTTTTGTTTGAATTTGTTCATCCGTTGCTGGGGCAGCATCTGTCGGTCAGACCCCGACATTTCCCAAAATGGCTATACTAATTTACATATCTAACAACTGTTACTGTCCCCTTTCTCCACATCCTTGGCAGCATCTGCTATTTTTTGACTTTTCTTTAAAAATTGGTTTTTTGTTTGTTTGTTTTTGAGATAGGGTCTCACTTTGTAACACAGGCTGGAGTGCAATGGCATAATCATAGTTGACTGCAGCCTCCAACCCCTGGGATCAAGCAATCCTCCCACTCCAGCCTCCCAGGGCCGGGATTACAGGCATAAGCCACCAGACTCAGCTTGACTTTTTAGTAACAGCCATTTTAACTAGCATGAGGTAATATCTCACTGTTTTCTAGATTTAAATTTCTCTTATGATTAGTGATGTTCAGCAGTTTTTCATACCCCAATTGGTCATTTATATGTCTACTTCTGAGAGATGTCTATTCAGAATCTTTGCCTAGTTTTAACTGGATTACTGTTTTTGCTGTTAGGTTGTTTGAATTCTTTATATATTCTGCTTATTAATCTGTTCTCACATGGATATTTTGCAAATATTTTCTCCCATTCTGTAGGCGGTCACTCTGTTGATTGTTTCCTTTGTAGCTCATAAGCTTTTTGGCTTGATGCAACCCCATTTGTCTATGTTTGCTTTTATTACACATACTTTTGAGGTCTTACCCAAAAAATCTTTGCCCAGACCATTGTCCTAAAGTATTTCTCCAATGTTTTCTTCTAGTGGTTTCATGTTTTACATCCAATCCAATCAAATATACATTGGTTTTTTTTAATATATGGTAAGAGACAGAGGTCTAGTTTCATTTTTCTGCTTATGAATATCCAGTTTTCCCACCCCATTTATTGAAGACACGATCCCTTCCCCAGTTTATGTGCTTGGCACCTTTGTCAAAAATCAGTTGGTTGGAAATGTGTGAATTTATTTACAAGTTCTCTATTATGTTTCATTAGACTATGTGTCTGTTTCTGTGTTAGTGCCATACTGTTTTGGATATTATAACTATGTAATCAATTTTGAAGCTAGGTAGTATGATGCTTCCAGTTTTATTCTTTTTGCTCAGGATTTCTTTGGGTATTTGAGGTTTTTTGTGGTTCCATAGAAATTTAGGACTTTTTTCTATTTCTCTGAAGAGTGTCTTTGGGGATTGGATAGGGATTACATTGACTCTGTAGACTGCTTTGGTAGTATGGACATTTTAATGACATTAATTCTTCCAATCCATGAACATATCTTTTCATATTGTGTGTCTTCTTCAATTCTTAGTTTTCATTGTAAAGATATTTCACTTTCCTGGTTAAACTTTTTCCTAGAGTTTGTTGTTGTTAACTACTGTAAATGAGGTTGCTTTTTAAATTTCTTTTTTGGATTATTCACTGCTGCTGTATAGAAATGTGGATTTTTGTATGTTGATTTGTACCTTGCAGCTTTGTTGAATTCTTCCATCAGCTCTAACAGTATTTTGGTGGAGTCTTTAGATTTTTCTAAATATAAGATCATGTTGTCTACAAACAAGGATAATTTGACTTCTTTCTGTCTTATTTCCTTCTCTTGATAAATTGCTCTGACTAGGACTTCCACTCATATGTTGAATAGAGTGGTGAAAATGGGCATCCTTGTCTCGTTCTAAGATCTCAGAGGAAGGGATTCAGTTTTTCCCAATTCAGTATTATATTAGCTATGAGTTTTCACAAATGGTCTTTATTGTTCTTAAGTGTGCTCCTTCTATACACAGTTTGGTGAAAGTTTTTATCAGGAAGAAATGTTGAATTTTATCAAATCGTTTTAGCATCTATTGAAATAATTATACAGTTTCTGTCCTTTATTCTGTGAATGTGATGTATCATGTTTCTTAATTTGTCACAGTATGTCAAACCAGCCTTAGAGACTTTCAGTCTATTTCACTTCTACTAATTTTGGTTTTGGTTTGTTCTTGCTCTTCTAGTTCCTCAAGGTGCATCATTAGTTTATTTGAAGTCTTCCTACATTTTGATGTAGGTGTTTATTACTATAAATTTCCCTCAAAGAACTGCTTTTCTTGCATCCCATGTGTTGGTATGCTGTGTTTCCATTTTCATTTGTCCAAAGGAATTTTATAATTTATTTTAATTTCTTAATTGACTCCATTCATTGTTCAGGAGCATGTGTTTAGTTTCCAGAAATTTGTACTATTTCCAATGTTCCTTCTATTATTGGTTTCTAGGTTTATTCCGTGTGGTCAGAAAAGATACTTGATATTATTTTTTGTAAATTTTTATTTTTTTCAGTTCCTAGAATTTTTATTAAAATATTACTAATCTGAGAAATACAAAGCTGGGAACCATGGGAACAGAAGATAACAAGAATTTCAATTATTTTAATGCCAGTATACACAAATAAACCAGATGTCCTCAAATCTTACAGCTTTCTGGGACCAATCTTTAATATGCAAATGCAGTAGTAGGAAATTACCCTCCCCTTCCCACCAGTCAGTATTTCTGTTCTTTTCTCCAGAAAAGACATTCTCTCTCTTTTTTTTTTTAAATTGTACTTTAGGTTTTGGGGTACATGTGAAGAACATGCAAGATTGTTGCATAGCTACACACATATTATTTTTATTGTTAAAAATGTGTTAAGATTTGCTTTGTGACTTAACATATGATTTATCCTGGAGAACGTTCCATGTGCTGTTTAGAAAAATGTGTATTCTGTAACTGTTTACTGCAATATTCTGTAAATGTCTGTTAGGTCCATTTGGCTTACAGTCCAGTTTAACTCTGAAGATTGTTGATTTTTCTATCTGGATCATGTGTCCATTGCTGAAACTGGGGTGTTGAAGTCCCCTACTGTTACTGTATTACAGTTAACTTTTCCCTTTAGGTCCATTAGTATGTCTAAAACATTTGGGTGCTCCAGTGTTGACTACCTACATATTTACAACTATTATATCCTCTTGCTCTACTACTGACTCCATTATTATGTAACAAATGGCCTCCTTTGTTCTCTGTACCATTGTTGACTTAAAGTTTATTTGATCTGATACAACCATAGCTACTCCAGCTCCTTTTTGGTTTGCATTGCATGGAATATCTTTGCATCCTTTACTTTCAATCTGTGCATGTCTTTAAAGGTAAAGCGAGTTTCCTGCACACAGCATATAGTTGGGTCTAGTTTTATTATCCATTCAGCAACTCTACGTCTTTTAACTGGAGAATTTAATACATTTACACTCAAGGTGTGATAGGTAAGGGTTTACTACTGCCATTTTGCTGGTTGTTTTGTGGTTGTTTTGTAGATCTTTTCTTCCTTCATTCCTCTTACTGTCTTCCTTTGTAGTTAAGGATTTTTTCTAGTAGTATGTTATGATTCTGTGCCATTTATTTTTAGTGTCTCTCTTACAGGTTTTTTGGTTTGTGGTTACCACAAGGCTTATAAAAAACATCTTGTGGTTATAACAGGTTATTTTAAACTGATAACAACTCAATGTGGATTGCCAGGTATCAAAAACAAACTGTATACTTTAACACTATATCACCCCTTGTACTTTGACTTTCATGTTTCATATTGCCTTTTAACCAATTGTTGCAGTTATTATTTTTAAGAGTTTTGTTTTTAGTCTTCATATTTAAGATATATGTGGTTTTATTTAATTATAGTATTATTCTGAATTTGACTGTTTTATTTTTTGTTTAAGTTTTATTTTTAGGCTCCTGGGTCCATGTACATGTTTGATCTGTAGGAAAATTGTGTGTCATGAAAGTTTGGTGTACAGACTATTTCATTACACAGATAATAAGCATAATACCAAATAGGTAGTTGTTTTACTTTTATCCTTGATTTTTTTTTGAGATGGAATCTCCTGTTGTCACCCAGGCTGGAGTGCAATGTTGCAATCTTGGCTCGGGGCAATCTCCACCTTCTGGGTTCAAGTGATTCTCCTGCCTTGTCCTCCCGAGTAGCTGGGATTACAGGTGCTACATTACAGCTGGGATTACAGTAGAGACAGGGTTTCACCATGTCAGCCAGGCTGGTCTCAAACTCTTGACCTCAGACGATCTGCCCGCCTCAGCCTCCCAATGTGCTAGAATTACAGGCATGAGCCACTGCACCCAGCCTTATCCATGAGTTTTTAAACTTTAGATGTCTTCCTGTTACATCTTAGCATCCATTTCCTTCAGATTGAAGAACTTCCTCTAGCAGTCTGACATAGTTTGGCTGTATCCCCACCCAAATCTTACTATGAATTGTAATAATCTTTATTATTATAAGGGCAATACCAGGTGGAGATAATTGAATCATGAGGTGGTTTCCCCCATACCATTCTTGTGGTAGTGAATAAGTCTCACGAGATCTGATAGTTTTATAAATGGGAGTTTCCCTGCACAAGCTGTCTTGCCTGCTGCTATGTAAGATATGACTTTGCTCCTCATTCACCTTCTGCCATGATTGTGAGGCCTCCCCAGACATGTGGAACTGTGAGTCAATTAAATCTCCTTCCTTTATAAATTACCCAGTCTCAGATATGTCTTTATTAGCAGCATGAGAACAGACTAATACACAGTTCTTGTAAAACAGGTCTGGCATTGATGAATCCCTCAACTTTTGTTTGTCTGGAAAAATCTTTATCTTTCCTTTGTGTTTGAAAAATGGCTTTACTGGACCAGGCGTGGTGGTTCACGCCTATAATTCTAGTACTTTGGGAAGCCAAGGCGAGTGGATTGCTTGAGCTCAGGAGTTTGAGAGAAGCCTGGGCAACACAGTGAAACCCTGTCTTTACTAAAATACAAAAAAAATTAGCCAAGCATGGCAGCACATGCCTGTAGTCCCAACTACTCAGGAAGCTGAGGCAGGAGAATTGCTTGAACCAAAAGGTGGAGGCTGCCATAAGCCAAGATCATGCCACTGCATTCCAGTCTGGGTGACAGAGCAAGAATCCATCTCCAAAAAAAAAAGGAAGAAAAAAAAGAAAAATAGCTTTACTGGGTACAATATTCTTAGATGACAATTTCCCTCCCTCCCTCCCTCCCTTCCTTCCTTCCTTTCTTCAAATATAGCACTCCAGTCTCTCCTGACCTATAGGGTTTCTACTGAGGAACCAACTGAAAGCCATATTGGGGCTCCATTGACTGAGACATGTTTCTTTTCTCTTGATGTTTTGAGTTATTTTTTCTTTGTCTTTGATTCTTGTTAATTTGATTATAATGTGCCTTGGTGAATTCCCTCTCTAGGCTGAATTTGATTGGTAACCTCTGAGCTTTCTTTACCTGGATGTTGTCACCTTTCTTCAGAGTTTGGAAATTTTCAGTCATCATCTCCTTAAATTTGCCTTGTAGGCCGTTTTCACTCTCATCTCCTTTAAAAATTCCAATTACCAGAGGTTGCTTCCCTTATTGGTGTCTCATAATTCTTGTAGGCCTCTTCATTCTTTATTCTTTTCTTTTTGCTCCTCTGTTTAGGTAACTTCATAGCTTCTACCCTCAAACTCAATAATTCTTTCCTCTGTTTGATCAAATTTGCTGTTGAAACTTTCTAATGAGTTTTTCCATTCAGTTATGGTACTCTTCATTTACAGGATCTGTCTTTTAAAAAAAATAATTTATATTTTTTGTCAAACTTCTCATTTTGTTCCTGGACTGTTTTCCATATTTCATTTAGACTTCTAACCATATTTGCTTGCGATTCCCTAAACTTCTTCAAAAAAAATCATTCTAAGTTCTCCTTCAAACATCTTGTAGATCTTCACTTCTTCTGGTTCATTACTGGAGTTCAGTTGGTTTCTTTTAGTAGTATCATATTTTGTTGGATTTTCACAATCCTTGCATCTTTATATTGATGCCTACACATTTGAAGGGAAAGTTATCTCTTGTAGTTTTTGCAGATGTTCTTTATTGGTATTAGACCTTTACTTTTTAGTATCAGAACTTAAACATGGCCTGTTGTTTCCTCCTGTTCACTGGATGACGTATGGTAAGTACTGGAACTAAAACACTGCACTAGAACTAATTCATTGCCCTGTCATTGTTTTCTGGCCTGAGAAAGACTTATAGTGAACATTGTAGCATAAATGCGGTTATAGGATGAAAGTGCTGTCCTGCCATTGCTTCACACTCTAGGAAAGACTTACAGTGAGCACCAAAGCTTAAACACTGCCCCAGAACTACATTGTTGCCCTATCACTGTTTCTCAAACTTGGGAAAACTTAGGTGGGCACCGCAATTTAATCATGGCTGTTAGCTGTTTCCATCCAGGGAAGGGTCCACACAAGCACCTGGCCTTTGTGGAAAACCTGGGATTCAGGCTTTCCCATAGACTATGCCTCTGCAGCTCTATAGCATCAGCCAGTCTCTTCAACATGATTTCCCAGTTGACTGCAACACTGAGTAGCCACAAAGATCCACACACCTGTCACTGCAATCACTGACTCACTTTTGTTCCAATACACTCCAGTTGGTTCAGCCCTCTGGCATTTCCAGTGGTTCCTGTGAGATGGAACTGGAGTCAGCTTTCCATAAAGATTCCCAGACCAGTGAGAAGATCAAACATCCACCTCCAGTTCTCTCCTCTCACCTCAGAAACCATGCATTTCCAGTGGTTCCTGTGAGATGGAACTGGAGTGAGCTTTCCATAAAGATTCCCAGACCAGTGAGAAGATCAAACATCCACCTCCAGTTTTCTCCTCTCACCTCAGAAACCATGGATCTAGGGAGATTTTCTGTGAGTGGTATTATGCCAGCTTGGGGGAGGGGTGGCACAGTCTGAAATTATGATTTCTCTCATCAGTCAAAGTTCCTCTCAGGTCTGTGGACATGGGAGATTTCTCTGATTCTCCCCCAAGTTCTGGTGTATTCAGACTGGTGCTTTTGTTTTGAATGGTTTCTAATTGTATTTTTACAAAAGCAGTGATGATAGGGGATCTTCTATTCTGCCACCTTGATGATATCACCATCTAGGTGATTTATATTTCCTTTTTTTTTTTGTAAATTTCTCCTGGAAATTTCTATGATAAACACATATTAGCTAGGTGTGGTGGCTCACACCTATAATCCCAACACTTTGGAAGGCTGAGACAGGAGGAAAACTGGAACCCAGGAGTTCAAGACCAGCCTGGGCAACATAGTGAGATCCCATCTCTACAAAAAATAAATAAAAATTAGCCAGGCAAGTTGGCACATGCCTGTGGTCTCAGTTACTTGCGAGGCTGACATGGGAGGATCACTTGAGCCCAGGAGGTTGAGGCAGCAAGGAGCTGTGATCACACCACTGCATTCCAGTCTGAGTGTAAGAGACCCTGCCTCTAAAAACAAACAGAACAAAACAAATGAAAACATATATTAATTTTATTATTAGAGAAAAAAACCTGTGATAAAAGAAAGTATATATATACTAAGAGAAATATAGATTCTGTTTAATCTCAATTATGTAAAGAGGGTATTTAAAAAGATAAAGAACAGCCAGGCCCAGTGGCTGTTATCCCAGCACTTCGGGAGGCCAAGGCGGATTGATTGCCTGAGGTCAGAAGTTCAAAACCAGCCTGGCCAACATGGTGAAACCCTGCCTCTACTAAAAATACAACAATTAGCTCAGCATGGTGGCAAACACCTGTAGTCCCAGCAACTCAGGAGGCTGAGGCAGGAGAATCACTTGAACTTGGGAGGCAGAGGTTGCAGTGAGCTGAGATCATACCACTGCACTCCAGCCCGGGCAACAGAGCAAGACTCCATCTCAATAAATAAATAAATAAATATGATAAAGAACATTTTTAAAATGTGAGAAAGGGACTGAGAAAATATTTGACAAGGCAATGGCTGATGTGTTCTAAAAGTATTAAGAAACATAAAAACATACAGCCATGATGCTCAGAGAATTCCAAACAGACAGAAAAAAAATCAAACCCCTAGACACTTTTTAACAGATGAGTTAAAAGTGAAAGAATGGAAAAGATATATCATGCAATTATTGCTCATAAGAGCATTTGATATAGTATTATTATATATCAGACTATATAGTATTAGAGATAGCAGACTAGAAGAAACAGACCATTATATATAAAGAGAGACATTTCATAATAAAAAGGTCAGTTCATTAAGATGATACAAAAACCTTAAATGTGTGTGTACCAAATTATTTGGTGCTTCAAAATACATGAAGCAAAAACTGACAGAACTGAAAGGACAGACAAATCCACAAAGGACAAACCCATAATTACTCTCTCAATAACTGATAAAACAAATAGAATATTAGTAATTATATATAAAATTTGAACAGCAACAAGTTGACCAAATTGACATCTGCAAAATGAATGCTATAGCCAACAAAATATATATTCTTTTAATATATAAAGAGAGCATTTACCAAGATTGACTATGTGCTGGACCATAAAACAAGTCTAAAATCTAACAAGGTTGGAATCATAGAGAATACTGATAAAGGGAGTATTTTCTAACCACAATGGAAATAATAAGATAGTTGGGAAAATACCAAATAGTTGGAAAGTAAACAATACCCTTCTAATTATCCCTGGATCAAAATTTACAAGGGAAATTTGAAAGTATTTTTAATTAATTTATAATAAAAACAACGTTATCAAAATTTGTGGAACACAGCTCAAGTATCACTTAGAACTTAAACAGAAATGGGCAGTTTTAAATGCTTGCATTAGAAGACAAAGGTGGTGTCCAATTTGAGATGTCAGAAAAAGAACATATTAATTCCAAATAAATAGATAGGAATCAAAAATCAAAGAAATGAGAAATGGACAATGATGAAAAAATCAATGAAATAAAAAAGTGGTTCTTTTAGATCATTCCAGGAATATAAGTTGGTTTAAATATTTCAAAATGAATAAATATACTGATGTTTTGAGGAGACAGTTCTCACTGAGGAAAAAGGGAGATGTAAATACAGAATGGGGGAAGGCAAAAAAGAACCTTGTGGTGTTAAATTTAAATTATAGGTATGGGGATTAACTCAAATGTTTAAGAATATGAAATTACACATTTCTTAGTCCAGTCTGTGAAAGGCCAAACAGCAATCACACCCAAGGAATCATGAACACATCTAGTGGCCAGACCATAATTTTTAAATACCATTCATCCTCTTGTTAAAGGAAAAAGGGTTTCTTGAAGAAAAATAGCTCATTTCAGGGCCAAGACAGGGAAAACCCAAAAGAAATGTAGAACATCTTTTTATGCCAGAAAGTTAAAAAATGCTTTAAAAGAAAAAACAGGAAATATCAAAAAGACACAGGAGCCAGCTTGAAGTTCCCACTGCTCAAATCTGAGACAACCTCAACATCAAAAGAAGCAGCAATAATAATGGATAATACCTATCCATTAAAGCATGAAAAAAATCCACCTTAACAATGAATGAATGAATGAGGAGA
>PVKP010006429.1:30628-83367 GCA_004027715.1 Plecturocebus donacophilus
GCCAGGAGGCCCGGGGGTTCCCGCGGCTGGTGCCCGCTGAGGCCCGGGGAGGGGGCCCATGATGCCGAGCGGGGCGCGGGCGCTCCTTTGCCCAACTCTCTCCGGAGCGCCGCTCCCGGCTCCTGCTCCTCCGCCGCCCAGCTGCCGGCCCGGCGCTGCCCAGTAGACAGAATTGAGCTGAGGAGCAGCGGCAGCGGCGCCCCGCGCTCCCTGGGGCCCTGACGGCGACGGCGGCCCCACCTCCTGCGCCCCCGCCCCCGCCCCCTCCCGCCGTCCTCCAGTCCCCTCAGCTGCCGCGCGAGCGTCAGCGCCGCCTGCACCGCCACCGCCGCCGCCGCCGCCGCCGCTACTGAGCATGCCCAGAGGCGGTCCGACGGGACACCGGCAGCGGGGCGGGCGCGCTGAGCGTCAGGGAACTGACGACCGCGACAAGGATGGGGAAAGCGCACTCCTGGTCCTTCTCACCCCCACCCACCGGCGTTTCGAAGCCACGCGTGCTGTTGTGGCTTCATTCATTCAACGCGCTTTTCAGTGCGTCCCGGAGGTCGACTCAGAGAAGCCAGGGACTTCCAAGTGTGCGGAGCAGTCCGGTATTAGAATTGGAAGGCACTAGCATTGCTAAGGGTGGCTCTAAAGGCCACCCCTAACTGCAGTGTCCTCCCTCCAGCTCCCACACCGCACAAAAACAACAGAAGTAAAAACCAGGCAGCTTATTAGAAGACGCGCCTTCAAAATACACTTATAGTTAATTTCAGCCTCTCTCCCAGGATTGCTGGCTCTAAACCGCTCTTACCAAAAAATAAAAATGGAACCGACACTAATTTCAGGCCGTAGAAGATAGAGAAAAATCCTAATTTTTTTAAATGAACACATTTTTTAAAGAAAGGAGCAAGATTTTTTTTCTTTCCCACTCGACCTTTAAGATATGCAGGTTTCAAGGTCCTGAGTAGATGACTAACTAGATCAAAAATATAAGAAAGCGATGGACACCGGTAGCTACGCGAGATTCTGGAATGGGACTCAGTCACTGATTCCTGTATGTCCGCCACTGGCTTGTTATATAAAAGCTAGACCTGGCCTTGAAGGTAAGTCATCACAAGCCCTGAGCAAGAAAAACTGGGGTCAAACCTTAGGCTATCTGATTAAAGTTAAGTGTCCTACTAATACTTGTCTCTGCCCCCAGAAGCCCACACACCTGAAAGAGACGTAAAATCTGGCCTGGATTCCCTATTCCCAGGACCCTGTCCCTCCGCTTCAGGGCTCCGCCCCTCGGCGTTGCGCAAACTCAGTTGCTACCTAAGTTTTTTTCCTCCTCCCCGCTCCTGTGGCTGTCAAAATCCGTAGTCCAGACTTCCTTAAGGCCCAGGACACAACTCCACGCATGCTCAACACCTACCAGGGTCGAGCTCACCCACACGTGCTTACGGCCCGCCGCGGCGCCTGCGCGGTAGCAGCGCGGAGTCCGTGTCTTTAGTACGCCGCTGGCACCTTGACTCTCGCCGGCCGCGCGAACCCGTTCGTGCTTGGTATCCTAGTACACACGCCTTGCAAGTGACGGCGCCATGAGTCTGGCTTCCAGTTCCAGCGTACGAGGTGAATGGGGCCTGGGAGCGGGTGAGGCTGGTGAGGCGCAGAGGTTGCAGCGGCCGCACCTCGGCTGGGTTGTTTTACCCCTGCTCTACGCGCCCTCCGGTCCTATCTATAACCTTGAGATGCAGAAGGGCAAGCGCTTGGCCCGGCTGCGGGTTCTGGGCCGGACAGCCAAAGGGGGCGAGGTCAGGGATGGATTGATGGTTTGACACCACGCCGGCGTCTCATCTCTGGTTCACGTTTCCCCTGACTAGCCAAGACCTAACACCTAATGACCGCGCCGCTAGCTTTTCTTGTTCTCCCCTAAGACGCTTTCATACATGTCCTTAAGTCACAGAGCTTGGAAAAGAAGGAAAGGTAAGAGAAAACAACAGCAAACCCGTTTGCCTTTCTCATGTTTCAGTCAGCGTCGGGCTACAACGTCGATTTCCCGCGATCCTGAAGCAGTGCATGACTAATCATATCTTAGTTTTGCAGATTTTTTTTAAAGGGATGAAACCCAATCCGAGGTCTTCAGTTTTCCCGGTTTTGTATTATGCCCCTGGCATCTGGCCCTCGGCGGGAGTAGTCCAGGATACAGGATTGAAAACCGCGTTCGTTGAACCTTCAGCTTTCTGAGTCTTCTTTCCCGTGTGCCAATACCTAGTGTTTGGAAACAGTATTTCGGAGAAAGTCCCGTTTTAATAAAATTAAGAGACTTTATAGCAGTCATTTAGTGTGAATTTTCACTCTTCTTGGTGATGTTATAATTGTTAATATAATACTGTGTACCAGACACACGGTATGTGTGGTCTTTGCCCCTATATGAAACGCCACTTCGCAAGGTTTTGCGTAGAGATTGTCCCAGAGGTTAATTAAAAATACGTTCAGTAAATATTGAGCATCTGTAGTGTCAGGTAATATAAAGTTCCTACTAACTTGAGCCCTAATTTTTTGAGAGGTAGTTTCCAAAAATTGGAGAGTTCCACTTCTGTTGTCAAAATTGACCTGGCAGAGTAAGGGTGACATGACATTTCGAAGTTACTAATGATATAGAAATTATTATTTGCAAAAATGATTTTAAAAGATACTCATCTTGAGACTTTTTAAATAGAGGCAGCTTGGTGCATTTAAAATAGGTTGTGATTTTTGTTTTTGTTTTTTAAAAAACTATATTCTCTTAGGATTAAGACTTGTGAAATGAGATGTTCATGTGACTTGTGCTGCTGATATTTTAAATTTTACAGGAAGACTGAACATGTTTGAGGTGGACCAAAAGATTCCACAATGTGCTTAAAATGTGGGATCATTTTGTGTACATGAACACTAAACTCTGTTTAGGTAGCATATTATTGAAATGTGAAACAGGTGAACCCCCTAGGACTTACCACTCTTTGCAGGCTAGTCTGCAAGATTTATTTTTTAAACAGGACAATTTGTTGTTTTGTTTTGTTTTGTTTTGTTTTTTAAGTCTAACCATAGGGGAATTCAAAGGCAACTTTCCCAATCATTTTCCATTGTCTAAAGAATAGGAAATCACTGAAGCAGGTTATTGGATTCAAGTGGAGGTATTCAATATTGTTATGAGGCTCCTTGGTCTCCTGGCTTCCCAAAGTGCTGGGATTACATACGTGAGACACTACACCCTGCCATGACTACTTTTTTATTTCATCAGAAAGCATTAAAGTTGTTATGAATACTGTAGGGAGAGGCCCAAAGCCTTTGTAAATCTCTTCCACCAACACTTTTCTCCTCATAATATTCTCTCATACAGAGAATGTGTAGGGAATTTAACTTTTAGTGTTTAGATCACACAGAAGTTTGGTTCTACTCTCAATCTTTAAACCAAATTTATTCCTACAGATTGAAAATTAATTTAGATCTTTTAATTTGGGGGAAGATATCATGTCTCTTCTCAAATGAATTCATAATTATAAAGGGCTTAGAATGATATGTGACAATGGTAAGCACTGTATAAATATATGTTAAATATAAAGTGTATATATGTATGCATAACTCTTGTTCATTTTCAGAAGAAAAATAAAAGGTAGTTTATAAATAAAACTTAACAGGGACCAGGCCAGGACTGGAATCAGGCAGAGGCAATGAGAATGAATGATTGGAACTGAAATAGTCTTAAGATCCTGGTCATTGAGATAGCTCTTGATACCAGTATGGTTAATAAGACCATTAGTTTATTATATTTTCTAGTACTAAGTGCCCTCACTGCCTGCTTGTCCAGTCTCTTATCATTCCTCCTCGTATCCAAATAGATAACTTTTCTGAACATCATCCTACTCCTTTATAACTCCAGCACTCATTGATATCTCTCACCCGTAGTACTTTCCCTTCTATTTGCAAGGAAGGTATTAACTCTTAGGCTATTCTCTCTCCATGTCCTCCAGATGTTGTTTTCTTTTGCTTAAATCCTTGCCCCAGTGATACCTTTAGCACCTCATAAAGATTTTCTTCTCTTCAGCCTAAAGTGACTCGTAATTCACCCTCATCTTTAAAAAAAAAAAAAAAAAAAAAAAAAGCCAGCCAAACCAAATAAATTTAAAAGGCCTTCTTTAACCTGCCTTCCCCTGAAATCACTTTTACTTTACCCTCAACTTGCAAAATAGATATTTGTCTATTCACCTTGTACTTCGTTATCTATTCCAAACTATTTGTCTATTCACCTTGTACTTCGTTATCTATTCCAAACCCTGATCATTACAGTGCATGTAACCAAAGTTACATTTCATAAATTCTTATTGTCTTTTATATTCTCGTGTATTTTATTGAAACTAATTTTCTAATTCATTTAACCTCAACATAGGAAAATACAGTTTTGGTTCCCTAAATTCACCAAGTCATTTCAAGTAACTATTTGACAGTTTTTGTCTGAAAAAGAATGTATGGATCATAGGATCATACTGAAAATAAAGGGGATAGCTCCTATAAGTTATAAACAATAAATGTAAAATAAGGGGATAGCTCCTATAAGTTATAAACAATAAATGAAACAAGATTGGACAAATTGATGGTTGTTAGAGATGGTTGAGGTAAATGGGAGTTCATCATAGTATTCTGTGTGTGTGTCTGAAATGGTCCATAATAAAGTTTTTTTAAACAAAGCTTCTTATATATGCCTGAAGTTGTTTTGTTTTGTTTTGTTTTGTTTTGTTTTGTTTTGTTTACATCAGGGAGTAAATTCCACATCCTAATACAACAGATAAAGAAGAGGGTAAAGATAAGTCATTTAGTATAAGAGCAATCCAATGTTAGGATAGAAAAATTACACATAGGAATTACAAATTTAAATTAGTCATCCATTATTTCTTTTTTTTTTTTTTCCACAAGACGGAGTCTTGCTCTGTCACCCAGGCTAGAGTGCAATGGCATAATCTCGGCTCACTGTAACCTCCACCTCCTGGGTTCAAGCAATTCTCCTGCCTCAGCCTCCCAAGTAGCTGGGACCACAGACACCTGCCACCGCACCCAGCTAATTTTCGTGTTTTTAGTAGAGAAGGGGTTTCACCATATTTGCCAGGCTAATCTCGAATTCCTGACCTCATGATCCGGCCGCCTCCGCCTCCCAAAGTGCTGGAATTATAGGCGTGAGCTACTGCACCCGGCCCATTATTTCTTCTGACTCAACCAACGTTATTGAATGCCACCTATATGCCAGGCCTTGAGAAAAAAAATATCACCAAGCACAGCCTACCAGTCTGTGAGAAATCTAAGGGAGGGAAGGGGTTGAACACAGCTCCCCTCCCCCCTCTCCTGATAGAAGAGGAGAAACATTATGATTCTGTGACAGTTGATGGTGGGCTGAAGAGGGCAGTTTAGAGCAGAAAACGGGCTAAAGGTAAAAGAAGCCGAGAGAGATTTCTAAGTTAAAGCAAAATAATCCTCACGGTAAAAAAACGAAAAGCCAGACTGGGTTACAAACAAGGCTTTGGAGTTTGCATACAAGTTCATGTTTTCTTTCTCTCTGAATAACTTTAAGAGAGAAAGCCAAAGATTATATTATAGTATGCCAATAGAAGAATAAGCAAAGGGGAAGATTATTTAGAAATGTTACCTTTCTCTGCATTTTTGGTCTTTAATGGTGTTTGTTTAGATATAAAACATGATTTCACAAGGTCTGGTAGGGTGGGGTTTGACCTAACTACAGGAATTAACTTGAGAAATGTCTATAGAAAAGAAAATTGTGGGCCGGGTGTGGTGGCTCATATCTGTAATCCCAGAACTTTGGGAGGCCAATGTGGGTGAATCACCTGAGGTCAGGAGTTCCAGACCAGCCTGGCCAACATGGTGAAACCTGTCTCTACTACAAATACAAAAATTAGCCGGGCATAGTGGCATGGCCCCTGTAATCCCAGCTACTCAGGAGGCTGAGGCAGGAGAATTACTTGAACCTGGGAGGCAGAGGTTGCAATGAGCTGAGATCGTACTGTTGCACGCCAGACTGGGCAACAGAGTGAGACTCTGTCTCAAAAAAAAAAAAGAAAAGCAAGGATGAACCAGAAGAAGCAAAACTAATGCTCAGGAGCTGGGTGCGGTGGTTCATGCCTGTAATCCTGGCCTTTGGGAGGCCGAGGTGGGTGGATCACTTGAGGCCAGCAGTTCAAGACCAGCCTGCCCAACATGGTGAAACCCTGTCTCTACTAAAAATAAATAAATAAATAAAGTAGACAGGTGTGGTGGTGCGCACCTACTATCCTGGCTACTCAGGAGGCTGAGGCAGGAGAATCACTTGACCTTGGGAGGTAGAGGTTGCAATAGATCTTTTATCGCACCACTGCACCCTACCTTGGGCAATAGAAACTGTCTCAAAAAAAAAAAAAAGAATTATCAGGATTTTCCTAGATTCCAAGTCTGAACCAGTATCTGAAAGGTGCCAATGGAAATATCTTTAAGAATTGGGTCTCAGATTGTTGCTTGTTGCTTCTGAAATTGTGGCAATTCTTGATAGGCATATACCTGGTTATAAAGGATTATTTGGATTTTGCTATTTTTATTTGTTTAATTTCTCAGGTCTTCAGTTCTTTCTTTGTCCTAATTTTTGACTTGTGGACCTGTCATCATTTTTGTCTATTCATTTTCCTTTAGAGTTGCCAGTGGCATCCACAGCTTTTTGCCAGAAAATACTGATTCAGGCTGCAGTCATGAAATGATAAAATAGCAACATTTTTTTTTTACTTCTGGGAACTCTTGCATTTGTCCATAATGAGATTAGAGAATTAGAATTTGGGAAGGGAAGAAAAAAATGAAAAGGAAACTGTTTTCTCAAGACCTTGGAGTAAATACAAAGGTATTTTCCTTGAACACATGGTACTGTGACATTTGTATCAGGTCGTAAGTTGCCCTTGCTAGTGGGTAGGAACACAAAGTGTGTATTTTGAATCCCCATGGAACAGCCAGACTTGGGTATCTGGAGGCAGTTTCCATTTCTTTCATGATGCCTTTGGTGTTACCTCTTTTCCATATCAGTTATTCTGTAATCACTCCCACCATTACAAAGTCCAAGGGAGGTAAAGCTTAAAAAGCCACCTATGGGTGCAGTTGGTAAATTATATAAGAAAAAAGAAGGGAAGAAGAGTGTTTTAATGACTAGGATTGTTTTCACCTATCATGATGAAGTTTCATGTAGAAATTCCTATCGTATTCTGTTTTTAGATCATGAAACAAATTAATACTAGCCAATTATAATTGTTCTTTGGATCTCAGCACCTTTTGTAATTTGCAGGTGCCATCCAAGGAAATATGTTATTAAGTACTTTATAATTCACCTAAAAAGTAAGGTATAATTAAACTTGACAGCATCTAGGAAATTGTGTTATTTTAGTCTTTTGGAATGTTGCCCCCCTTTAAGTTTGTACTAAAGACAATGTTCAGCAAATGTTATGGTGCACACACTATCCAAAGCAGTGTTTTAGCCCATTTTGTGATAGGTACATTAGCTATTCAAAGTGGCTTTCCATTAGCTAAGAAGTGGATTGCTACAGCTCCTGGCATAGGGAATATTTTCTCAAGAAAGTTCCATGGTAAATAACATTGGAAAAGAAGATCATGAATCTAGCTAGAAGTCATAGCCAAGTTGCAGCCCTGCTTGGACTCACCTTAGGGTAGGTAATACCATGAAGCAGCACTAAAATTCTAGATAAATCTACATATAATGTGTACCTCTGATGAGGCCAAAGGTTTGAAACTGTCAGATGACATATTAACTTGTCTTCTCAGTCATGCAGACCTGGGAAAGACAAAATGTTATTGTTTATTAGGGAATTATAGCAAGGAATAAAGGAAATGTTATGGGAAGGAAAGCAGTATAAATTAATTTGTTAAGGAAAATACTACCATGGTTGAAAACAGAATCCAAGGAATATATTAATTAGAAAGTGAGGATAAACCAGAGAGGCAGAAATAATGCTCTCTTACGAGATGAGCAAAATGCAGGAATAATTTAGATAAAGTCTAAATTATTAAATAAACTAGAAAAGAAGACCAGGAAACAAAAAACTGAGAATGATCCTTTCTATTCAGTTTTAGAAGATTGAGCTCCAATTTTATGTAAGGTACTATTAAGTATGGTAAAATAAAAAACTTGACTCAATAATGCAAGTAAATTATAAAGCTAATTAGTCGTTATGTGTTTTTATTTGGCCTTGGAATTTTTTTTTTTTTTTTTTTTTTTGTACTTATCCCTCTAGGGCTTTATTTGATAGTCTGGGAACTTATTTCAAACACTGAAGATCTGACTCAGGAAGTGCTGGGAAGGAGTCCAGTGTGTTTATCCTGACCCGTTCAACTTCTTCCTGCAGCCCACTCCATGCTGGGAATAGACAACTCTCCTCTGAGGCTGAAGCTAACCAGATTATGCAGAACTTTCTTCTCTCCATCATTGCCTGGAGCTGGGTAGTTGTTAAGCCTTTGGGTTTCTAAAGACTTGAAAAGCTGCTTGAAAGGAATAACTAGATGGTTTGTTAGTCCAACAGTTTTTTATTATTATTATTATTATTATTATTATTATAAAGTAGAATAATGCCATTAAATTTAAAATGAATTTTTTAGGAAAGTAAAATAAATTTAGAATTTATTAAATAAAAATATAACTGTAATTATATTAATTATATTTCCTACCAAATATGGAATTAGTACATTCTGATTTTTATTTTAATGAGAAAACACTTTCAATTTTAAAAAAAAGGACTTTTGAATGAAAAAGGATTTTGAAACCTGGAATCCTGCTACATACATTCCTTTGAGTGTTTTTAACATTAATGGTGGTTTGGTTTTGTTTGTCTGTTTCTTTGGGTATCATTTCTCTTACAGCTTTCTGCAATAGTTGCAAGTGAGTTTTGATAAATCATTTAAAAATCACTAAGGGATCTTGCTATTTAAATAAACTAATGAGTCATTTTGTAAGCATAACATGTTATTTGTAATCTGAATTTTTATGTTTTAGGGCTTTTTTTTTTAAGTGATAGATACCTGCAAGTTCACATATTATTTAAAATCTACTTATAAACACTTTTTAAATGATTATTGAGCTTTAGGGTTTTTTACTCCAGCTCTAAAATAATAATTTTAAGTTTCCTCTTCTTAATGTAGCTGTCATCACTCAGTAGAAAATATACAATTGCTCTAGTAATGGCCTGGGAAAGTCATAATAACAAAGGACCATTATTCCAGTGTGTTCTTGTCATTTTGTTAACACTGAAAACCTTGGACTGTTAGGATGCTTAATACTCACAAACTGGATTTTCTGAATATTCATGTGATACTATTGGCTTATATTTTGGTTTTGATAATTATTTGTTTTCCTTCCCTGCTCTAGTTGAATGGATCGCAGCAGTTACCATTGCTGCTGGGACAGCTGCACTTGGTTATCTAGCTTACAAAAGATTTTATGTTAAAGATCATCGAAATAAAGCTATGATAAACCTTCACATCCAGAAAGACAACCCCAAGATAGTACATGCTTTTGACATGGAGGATTTGGGAGATAAAGCTGTGTACTGCCGTTGTTGGAGGTCCAAAAAGGTGAGGAAAGCAATTCCTTCATACGGTACCATTTTTAATGTTATATTTCTAAATTATTCTGTCAGACTTGTATCACCAGATATTGTTATGATACCCCCTTTTTGTTATTGTTGAGACAGAGTTTTGCTCTGTCATCCAGGCTGTTTCTGTTAATGGTATAACCCTCTTCTAATCTTACATGCTTAGATCTTTCAGTGAGCTTTAGTTTTTCTCCCCAGTCTTTCACACAGAAGTCAGTGCATTTGGCTGACTCTTTCCCCAAAATGTTTCATGTCTCTGCTCTTTTGTCTCCATTTCCACAGCTAGCACCCTGGTATAAGTATCATAACTCTATGTTTGAAACCCCTGTCAAGGAGCTCCCTATGTCTGGAGCCACAAACTCCTCACACTGGTCCTCAAGACTCTCTTCAATTTAGATTTATTCCTTGGGGGAGGGCAGTACAAGAATCAGACTGTCTTCTTTATCCGTTTCACCTTTGTTCATGTGTCCTTTCTTGCAGATTCATTTGGAATTTGGAATTGTTGATAAATGCTAGTGGGGTTACTAGAAAATAATAAAGTAATACATCTAGGAATTGTGGAATTTCTAAGTTGGAGTTTTGATAGTTCTTTAGTAAGTGATCTTAGTTCATTTAATATCCACTATATGTGCATGTGTGAGAAGGGTTGAAGAGTAAAACAGATGTCACAGGTGTGTATAGTACACATAGTGTAAGTGATCTAAATAAGTGGAAGCTAAAAGGAAGGAATTATACCATGAGGCTGGGTGCAGTGGCTCATGCCTGTAATCCTAACTCTTTGAGAGGTCAAGGCAGGAGGATCACTTCAGGCCAGGAGTTCAGGACCACCCTGAGCAACATGGTGAGACCCAATCTCTCTCTTTTTTTTTAATTAAAAAAAAATTACACCACATCTTCTGCAAAAGCATGGTCATATACTTGGGAGTTAAACTGATGTGAGAAAAATTGGTAGCATTTGAATAAACTGCAAATATTGGAGACTCAAAATCTGTTATGCTATTAACAGAAATAAAAGCTTCAAGGTGAAAGGCTAATTTTCCAGGATGGCAATAAGAAGTTCTGTTTCAGAGTGTGAATTTGAGGTGACAGTTGAATGGAAATGCACAGCAGACAATGTGAAATGTGAGACATCAGGGTTGGAGATAGAGATCAGCAAAACTGATGAGTCAAGTGTAGGAATGCAACTGATCTTTGATATAGATAAAAATCAAGGGCTAAATATGAAATCTTGGGGAATTTTCTGCATTTTGGAAAGGGGACAAAAGCCATTTAAGGAGATGGAATGGGCCAGAGAGGTTAGAATATAACTAAAAATATCATAGCTTCAAAGTGGAAGAGGGAAAAGTTTCAAATATTTTGTACTGAGCATTGGCCTGTGCAAAGACAACTATGTAAATAGATAAAACTGTTAGATTAAGCAATTGCCCTTTTGGTGTCATTTCAACGGAGTAATTAGAATAGAAGCTATGTCCAAGTGTGTTAAAGTGTCAATTAAATAATAAAGAAATGCCAGAAGGCTATGTCAGGTTTTCAGTAGATGAAACAGTGAATGGAAAGAAAAATAAGATAATTGCTTGAATGAACACTATGGCTTGGCTTTGAGATCAAGTAAAGGGAGTTTGCTTTGATTGGGTTTTCCCAAAGGGCAAAGAATCCAATAAAGTAAATATGGGCCTTCATGAACTAAAATCTCAAATATTTCAGGAAGAATCACCAGTGGACACAAACTAGTGGTATAAATGTTTATTAGACTTTATAATTTAAAACATTCCAGGATTATTCTTTCATTTTACAATTTAGAGTTTCCAGATGGTTAGGCCAGGGACTGCCATTTCCTGTAGGTGGACTTCAAGAGAGGGAATGAGACCAGTCATTTTATTTCTAGTTTTCTCATGCCTTTTTTCCTCTGGCTTATCTTTTTTTTTTTTTTTTTTTTTTTTTTGAGACAGTCTTGCTCTGTCGCCCAGACTGGAGTGCAGTGGCACGATCTCAGCTCACTGCAACGTCTGCCTCCTGGGTTCAAGCAATTCTCCTGCCTAAGCCTCCTGAGTAGCTGGGATTACAGACGTGCACCTCCACGCCCAGCTAATTTTTGTATTTTTAGTAGACACTGAGTTTTATCATGTTGGTCAGGCTGGTTTCAAACTCCTAACCTTGTGATCCGCCTGCCTCAGACTCCCAAAGGGCTGGGATTACAGACGTGAGCCACCACACTTGGCTTCTCTGGCTTATCTTTTATGACATTTAGTGGTCCTCTTTGTGTCTGAGATTTGTCAGTTCTGAATTTTCACTGCATCTTGGGTACTTATTCCTACGTGAATCAATCAACAGTTTCCTTTGAATATTATCCAAGTTAACAAATGTTATTCTTCAAACACTTTTGGAAACACCTCACATTCCTGTTCTAAGGTTATCACACAGGTGCCAAGTCACACACTTACATGGCAGTTCACGGAAGACTTGTAATTAATACCTTTGATTAAGTGGCTACATTGAGGTTATAGTCAGTAATTTTTCCCTCATACAAACCAGTTGTATTTATAACAAAATTTAAATATCTTTTTACCAATGGAAAAAAATGTTTTATGCAATATAAACTACAATTCTAATTTATTCTTAAGGTGCAGTCTCTAGTAACCTGTTGTGTGTCTGTAACATTTTGAGCAGATTTCCCAACCCTAATGAATCAGATCTCTTAGTAATGGGCAGAAATTACATTTTTTAAAACATATCCCTCCCTTTTGTCCAGTGCTTCTCTTGCCAGCATTGGTATGTCATCTGATGTTTCAGAAATTGGCTTGGCTTTTTTTTTTTTTTGAGACAGTTTCTCACTGTTGCCCAGGCTGGACTACAATGGTGTGATCTTGGCTCACTGCAACCTCTGCCTTCCGGATTCAAGCAATTCTCATGCTTCAACCTCCTGAGCAGCAGGAATTACAGGCATGCACCACCATGCCCGGCTGGTTTTTATATTTTTAGTAGAGATGGAGTTTTACCCTGTTGGCCAGGCTAGTCTTGAACTCCTGACCTCAGGTGATCCACCTGCCTTGGCCTCCCAGAGTGCTGGGATTACACTATGCCTAGCCCAGAAATTGGCTTATTTTATAGTTCAGTCTTCCCTCGGTGTCCGTGGATTGGTTCCAGGACCTCCCATGGATACCAAAATCTGAGAATGCTCAAGCCCCTGATTTAAAATGACAGTGTTTGCCTAGAAGCTATGCACATAATCCTGTATACTTTAAATTATTACATCATCTCTCTATTACATGTAATACCTAATATAATGTGAATGCTATGTAAACAATTGTTAAACTGTATTGTTTAGAGAATAATGACAAGGAAAAAAACTATACATGCTCAGTACCCATACGGTTGTTTTAGTGAGTATTTTCTATCAGCAGTTGGTTGAATCCATGGATGTGGAACCCACAGGTATAGATGAGGCCAACTGTATTTCACAAAAGGGCTATCCATATTTGAAGTGAGAATGAAAGGAGCCAGTATAGAGGAAATGATTAAAGTGACTACAGGGAAAGATACTATTTGAGACAGTGGTATCTTGACAAAGGGTGGAAGGAAATGAGAGTAAGAGCACAGATGTGAAACTCAGCCTTAAAAAGGAAGAGATAGTCTTGCTTTCGAAACAAGACGATGAAAGAACTCTGATGTAAAAGAGCAGGGTATGGGATGTAGTATTGCTAGATTCCTATGCCTGCAACTTCAGGTAGGTTTACATCATTTGCTGAGTTGTATGTTGGCCACATAGGAGACAATTCAAACAAGGACAGCATAAGAATCCAGACTAAGAAGAAAGAGAAGAAAGTCTTACCAGTTAACGTCAGGAGCTCAACTGAAATTGAAATGAAATGCAACTGGACATAGACTCACTGTCTTTCATTTACAGTGTTAGATTTGAGTTGTGATATTTTTGTTTTGTTGTTGATAGTGGCCTTGATCCTGGGATTTTTTTGGCTTGGCGGGGAAGGGCTAGGGGAGAAAGAGAAAGCCTCCATCCTATTAATGGCTTAGAAGTGGGTTTTACTGAGTCTGTTTCTTCATAAAAACAATATTCTGAATGTTGGTGACATTCCTTAGCCAATCTACATAAAGACAATCTTGTAAAAATCTTAATTTCTCTTTGTACCTTTTCATATTATAGCTACTGTCTTAGGTTTAAGTAGGTACATAAGAATGGTATAAAATGTCATAATCTCTAGGGTAGTATCAAAAATCTTATTATTTCAGTTTTCTTTCTCAACCAAAACAAGTATATTTTTCTGGGCAGCTTATGATAATGAGCCAAATGGTACCAGGCAACTTCCTTTGGATACAAAATCAAATCTCTAATGAAAAGTATGAAGTTCAGAGAAGGAAGATTGTCTTTAAAAGAAAATTGTTTCAGGTGGAAGAGATAAGTCAAAGAGGAGCATTTATTTCTATCTTGAATTACCCTCAAAACAGACATAACTTGAGATGTGGGCTCATTAAAAAGAAATGTTATCTTTTTATGAAGATTCATTTAGCATTGCTAGCTTTCCAGGTGGAGAGCAAGGATCTCCAGTGTTTTTTCTACTAGACTTTTATTCCAACTTCTTCTAACCCTTTCTTCCCCACTTTTAAAGATACTTGGGATTTGTAGTGTTCATATTGGGTTAACAAACATAAAAGGATGCTTTCTGGACATAAAGGAAATCCAGCCAATTTGATTTACAGGCTTTTTCCAGGATTTGTTAGGAAACAAACACTGACATCTTAGAACAAAGTGGGTATCGATACTACACGAACTGAATTTAATATTCTTTGTGGGGTTTTTTTGTAATTTTACTTTTTGCTTAACAATTTAACATTTCAGAAATTTTAATGAAAGAGGGTTAATTAAATTATATTATTGTACAGTATTTGATATAAAAACTTCTGTACTTCCTACCTTGTATTTGAAAATATATAATGCCGGGCACAGTGGCTTAGGCCCGTAATTCCAACACTTTGGGAATGTGATGGGCAATGTAATGAGACCTTGTCTCCACAGAAAATTTAGAAATTAGTTGAGTGTGGTGGCATGCACCTATAGTCCTAGCTACTCAGGAGGCTGAGATGGGAGGATCACTTGAGCCTGGGAGATTGAGCCTTCAGGTGAGCTCCGATTATGCCACTGTGCTCCAGCTTGGGCAACGAGAGAGACCCTGTCTCTTAAAAAAAAAAGTTTATATTCACCACACATTATATTTCTCCTGCATAGGTCAGAAATAAAGCAAGACATAGAAGACAGTAATTCCTGGGGTTAAGTGATATAAAAAGTGCCATTAAAAAATATGTCTCTGAAGAAAATTATTTTTAACACCTAGTTTACATTTTAAAGGCATAAAAGCTTTATATACTTTAATCTCATGAAAGTTTATTAACAGATAACCAGGATCAACTACTCATTGGCTTTTTAAAGAAATATTTATTTTTTTATTTGTTTGCTTTTAAGAATATTATTTCAGTTTTTAGGCAGACTTGGTTTATTAGAAGAAATGTATTCTCATTTTAGATATATGACAAATATTTTGTAAGATTTCCTTTGTATATTTTTCTGTAGATTTCTCTCCTATTGATTCTGTATATAGAGGAAAATAATTTGAGAAAATGTTAGTGTCTAATATTTTCAACATAAGATTAAAAATAAATAAATAAAAGTTGTTTTGTAGTTTTTTTTTGTTTTTGAGATGGAGTCTTGCTCTGTCACCCAGGCTGGAGTGCAGTGGCACTATCTCGGCTCACTGCAACCTCTGCCTCCCGGGTTCAAGTGATTCTCCTGCCTCAACCTCCCAAGTAGCTGGGATTACAGGCGCCCACTGCTGCGCGCAGCTAATTTTTAGTCGAGATAGGGTTTCACTATCTTGGCCAGACTGGTCTTAGACTCCTGACCTCATGATCCACCTGCCTTGGCCTCCCAAAGTGCTGGGATTACAGGCATGAGCCACTGCGCCCAGCCAAAAAATAAAAGTTAAACATGCCATTTCAGTAAGTTATTTGTAGCTTCTTACTCAGAAATATTTTATTTTTCAGAAATACAGCCTGTGTGCATTTAACTGTACAGTGAAGTATTTTGTGTTTGCTATTTATAAAAATAGAGTCTTTACAATGTAAACTTTTATGCTCACTAAAATCATCTGTGTTTGTTTGTTAAACATATGTCACTTTGAAATGCTGTACTTTGCTGTGGGATAATTTAGATTTATTTTTATAGCCTCTTTCCTCATCCACGCCAAGAAAAAACTGAAAGCTTGACTTTATGTTTTTGTATCAAGGCTTGTTTTTAATATGAATATACTGTTTATACCACATCTTATTGACCTCAAAATAAGAAATAATGTAATCTTTACACATACTGCATTTACACTGCCCACTATGACAGGATAGAATTTATATCTGGAAATATAAGTTGTGCAAATACCTTGAGTTTTTCTGTAATTTCTAGCTAATTTAGTGCCTCTTTCAATTATTTACAGATAGATTAAATTTTTATTACTTTAACATCAAGTAGACTTTTGGATATCAAAGTTTAAGATTAAATACCATTATTGTCGCATTTCACTTATCTGCTATATTCCCTTCACTGAACATAATGAGGTACTTTTTTCTCGTAAGGCTAAGACTCCTCTTACTTTACTCTTTTAAATAGATTTCTTCAAAGCAACAGCATACCTTAGACTAAACAGAGAAACTCTAGATTCCAGAGTGTAGATACATTCAAAGCATCAAGATTAATGCAAAGATGCTAGCTCTCACCATTTGACATGAAATAGAAATAAAAGATATAAATGTAGAAGAAACAAAAAATTACTGATAATTACACCTTCTAAGTGTAAAACATTTTATTACCTGAGAAGTTACTGAAATACTATTAAATTCTTATTTTTTTCATTTTACAATAGAGAGGGATATGCTTATTTAAAAAATGGTTTTATGGCAGAGTACAGTGGCTCACACCTGTAATCCCAGCACTTTGGGAGGCTGAGATGGGCAGATCACAAGATCAGGAATTCGAGAGCAGCCTGACCAACATGGTGAAACTCCATCTCTACTAAAAATACAAAAATTAGTTGGGTGTGGTAGTGCATGCTTGTAATCCCAGCTACTCAGGAGGCTGAGACAGGAGAATCGCTAGAACCCCAGAGGTAGAGGTTGCAGTGAGCCAAAATCGTGCCACTGCACTCCAGCCTGGAGACTCCATCTCAAAAAAAAAATTTACATAGCAAGAGTGTTCAGATATCAAAATAACTAATTGTAATAATGATTAAAACATGACAGCAATAATCTTAACCACAATATACATGAGATCTGAGGATGAAAAACTACAAAAGAAATTAAGACTTGGCAAAAAAACATTCTCAAGCTTATCTGGAAGAATAAAGTAATAAAGTTTCATAAAGGTAACAAAGAAGAATAATGAAGGAAAACTAGCCCTACAAAGCACTGAAATGTTTAAAATACAAATATTCCAGTGTAGTAGGCTGATCAACATAACATAGAACTATAAATAGGTGCTTTCATATGTAGAATTTATTTCGATAAAATTATGAATAAAGGTATAACAATGTGGGAAGCAACAGCATCCGGTAATACTGAAGCAACAGGATCTTAGAACAGCATTTGCAAAGGGTGCTCGACAGAAAACTCTAATAGAAATCAAAATTTAAAGTGTCCATAGTCCAGTCACCTTAAAAATCTCTGGGATAAAATTGCGATTTTTATAGCAAAATTAAAATAATAATGTGTGCTGTGACTCAAATGGGCTATATGATAACGTTTTTTAAACACAGAATGAAACCAAATCAGAGTGTCTTGCAGGATTCAGCTTCTTTGGAGCATACTCTGAGAAACACTGTTAGAAATTTAGTTTTGTCCTTTTCCCTCCCACTGGACACCAAAACATCAGTTATATTTAAAATGTGAAATCATGAAAAGGAATGGAAATTTATATTTGTCACATCTCTAGAAGAAAGATGTCTCCATGAATGATGTTGAAAAGGGAAACACTGGCATATTTGTATGAACGTGGAGAAATTGAGAATATGAAAAAATGAGCAAAATGAAAAGATTTTGGAAAGATTGCTGCAAAAATCAACAAAGGGATAATATGCAAATTGATTTTTTTTGAGATAGAGTCTTGCCGTCTCCCAGGTTGAAGTGCAGTGGTGCAATCTCAGCTCACCACAACTTCCACCTCCCAGGTTGAAGCCTCAGCCTTCCAAGTAACTGGGATTACAGGCACTCGCCATCATGCCTGGCTAATTTTTGTATTTTTAGTAGAGGTTGGGTTTTACCTTGTTGGCCAGGCTGATGTTAAACTCCTGACCTTAAATGATCCACTCATCTCAGCCTCCTAAAGTGCTGGGATTGCAGGCATGAGCTACTGCATGCAGCCACAAATTGATTTTAAATAAATGAACTTAAACTCTTAGACTTAAATAAACAATAAACATAGTTCACTAGAAAGGAATGTAACTAGTATATAAACATAAAAAAGGTCTTCAACACTCATCAGATATCACAATGAAATTCAGTAAGTGATGTGTGTATTATGCACAAGTCGATTTCTTCCTCCTACTAAGTAGTGGATGTACTTTACATATACTCTTTAAGAAAGCCTATATAAGATAACCAAGAAAATCTTTATGTTATGTTATATGAATTAAGCTTCACCATCTACTCTGCCAAGCATAATACTGATTTTGGGATTAGATGTTTCATTCATTCTTTCTCTTCTTAGTTCCCATTCTGTGATGGATCTCACACAAAACACAATGAAGAGACTGGAGACAACGTGGGACCTCTGATCATCAAGAAAAAAGAAACTTAAATGGACACTTTTGATGCTGCAAATCAACTTGTTGTGAAATTACCTGATTGTTTAATTAGAATGGCTACCACCTCTGCCTAATTGACCTTCCCTGGGTTCTAAATGTGGTATATTGCAAACTGCAGCTTTCACATTCATGGCGTTTGTCTTACTTGTTGAAACATCGTGGTGCACATTTGTTTAAACACACATACAAAAAAAGGAAAAACCACCCTCATGGCCTGTGGGTTATTTTGGTCTTGTAAGGATCCGTTTCTTTAAAATATTAACATACAGAGTTGTATCTTATATAGAATATAGTTGTATCTTGAAGGCAACATATTAAATTATTCTCAAAATTAGGTATTTGCAGATTCTACTTGTAAGTTTCAAAGAAAAATTATCGTCTTTTCATATTAACCTGGAAAGTATATAGGATATGATTCAGCTACATTAATTTCTTAATATAATCTAGGAAGGACCTGTTTTGACCTTGATTTTCTTGACATTGATAATGACACTGAGAAAATGTGGCTTCTGTGTCTTCACAGTTTTCAGTCAAAATGATTGATGAATGTATTCTGCTTAATTTTATAAGTCAGCCAGATCAATAATAAAGGGGTGATAACTTCTTCATATTCCTCTTCATAGATATTTAATGAAAATAGATCCATTAAAGGAGCCAATAGTGAAAATTTAGTTTAAATTGATACTAGATTTAAATTAGTCATGTTTTAAAATCTAATATTCCAGAATTCTGGCCCAAGGAATGGTAAGCACTTGAACTGAGGACTTAGAAGGAACTGGAGCACATAATGGCAGGTCTTTTGATCACTAAACCTTATTTCCTGACAGAAACAGTAGTCACAAGATTAGATCAAAGGCCTGGGAAGGTTTTTGTTTTTTTTTTTTGCCCACTCCAGCTAATCAAGCACATGGATTTTGAATTGTATGATCTTTTTCTTAAAAGTAAAAATTTGAGGACAAGTGTTTGTTTATGTAATACTCTTCAAAGACTCAGAGCAGAAACATTGCATTCATTGTTGATTCAGAAAAAAGAAAACATGAAAGCTGAGTAATTAGCAATAAAAGAATTAAGACAAATAGTTTATAAATATTTTTAAAGATACTAGATTTTGAATTTCATAGATTAGAAGGAAAATCATGGCAAAATATTTAGAAAATGTGGGCAAATATAATTTGAAACTGATGAAACATAAACATTTTCATTATTTATTTTAGTATACATGAATTCTCAGTAGTAGTCAATCACAAGTTTCTGCTTGCTAAAATCCATTTACCTTGACAGGGATCAAACCTGACAGCAACATTTCTATATACTACATGATCATGGCTATTTTTACATACATAGTTTTGTGTATTACTGTAGATAAAAGTTGGTAACAAAATTGTACACTGGTTTTAAGAAGCCCATGTAACTAACTTGGACATGTCTTTAAGTTACATATTCATCATAAAATCTGAAATCCTGGCCAGGTGCTATGGCTCACACCTGTAATCTCAGCACTTTGGGAGGCCAAGGTGGGTGTATCATGAGGTCAGGAGAATTGAGTGCAGCCTGGCCAAGATGGTGAAACCCTGTTGCTACTAAAAATACAAAATTAGCTGGGTGTGATGGCACGTGCCTGTAATCCCTAACACTCGGAAGGCTGAGCTAGGAGAATCACAGGAACCCAGGAGTTGGAGGTTGTGGTGAGCCAAGATCGAGCCTGGGCAACAAGAGCGAAATTTTGTCCCCCCCAAAAAATAACAACAACAACAAAACCCAAAAGCTAAAACCCTACAAACTGATTCTATTAGATTTTTTAGGCAATTGTTCCCAAATTCTAGGCCAAGACTAAATTTCATCTCTTCTCAAAGGAAATTTTTTTCTTTGCCCACCTCCTTTTTAAAGTATGCAAGTCAGCAAAGCAGAGCAATAATGCTTTTAAAGATGAATTGTTTTAAAGAAAAATCATCAACTCACAATGTTTCTGATAAAGGGACATCCTTCTAACTTGACAGACTATTCTTTATCTTAATTTGAAATTATATTGTTAGTGATGCATTTTTGTAATGTTAGGGGGAACCTGGTACCAGTTCTCAAAACTATAGGATTATATGAGTGTGTGTGGGGGTCGGGGGTGGCGGGAGAGGCAAAAATATAAATGACCACCTTACTGTGAAACATAGATCTTGAGCATTTTGAAAGACCAATTAGGTAAATGTATTTTCAAGGTCGTGTTAAAATTTTTACATGCTTTTGAACTAGCATTCATTTATGATTAAAACCTTTTCATGTTATTTAACCTAAAAACCAACGTGAGTGTGGTTAGGTTAATGTGAGATTTTTTTACACAGAAATCATTGTGTGTAGTTACTGTTCTAGCTGAGCACCTTAATGCTTCTAAGTGCTTTTCATTTCACTGAGGCAAAGCAAGTGGGGCTTACGTCTGTTTTTCTCTTTGTCATTTATGTTCTAGTTATTTCTGAAAAGTTTGTGCTAGGTTGAGAAGTTTCTAATGTGAAAAATCTTGTTTTTTAGAGTGATGTTCATCTGTTCATGCAACAGACATTTATTAGGCTTCTGTAGACTGTGTAATTGAGACTGAGAAACTTTTGGAGAAATAGAAGCTGACACTATTTATGGCATAGGTTATATAATTATGGTAATTTATGATGTATGTCCTTGACAAAATAGCTATAACAATGTATACTGAGTATTTCTACTACAAGTAGGTGAGATTATTTGATTTTACATTAGTTAGGGAGGTTTTTGATTTGGTTTTGCTTTAAGATAAGCATTAACTTTGGCTCCTGATTAGCAACAGACAGTATTTTGTGCTTGGGTATCTGTGAGGGTGTGTAATTCTAGTTGTTAGAAGCTGTGCTTTGTCTCCTTGATTGTAATACTAGCTGACCTCAGGCAAAGCCACTCACCTCTCAGCCTTTTAAATTGTGAAGTGAACAGACTAACTGGCATTTTAGGCAATTGTTCCCAGATTCTGGGCCAAGACTAAATTTTCAGCTCTCCTCCATAGAAAAATATAAATAATGCTAATAGAAAACTATCAGCTCAAATTTAATTTTTTATTATGATCATTTCAGCTGTTTTGGTATTGAAGTGTCTTTCATGAAATGTAGATGGTAGTATCTTTACTTGGAAAAATAATAAGATGGCAGCCCAATGTTGGTCCCTACTCTTTTTTTTTCTCACTGCTCCATGCAATCTAAAAGTCTGGGAACCACTAAGCCAACATCATATCTAAAGTTCTGAGACTTATTAAGGTATTAAAATAACAGTTTTATTTTGAGATTTAGTTTGTGTTACGTGGAATTTTTCATTAGCACAGTGTGTTGAGGCCTCATGGAAAGTTACCATTAAAAAAAAAAAAGAAGAAGTTTTTACTTCCATTCAGTTTACCATCATGGATCCAAACTAAGGGTAAAGCCAATACATCCTAATGTGTCCCAAATCCATAACTTTAAGTGATTAAATTAATACACATCAGGGAGATTGATTGTTAACTGAGCATCTGCCTTTCTTGAGAAAAGTCAGTGGTTTTTATGGACTTAAATGAAGAAGTTTCCATAAATAAAGGCATTACATGTGTTAACTGAAATTGCCAGGAATCGTCCTAAAGGGGAAAATGTGTCTAATCAGTAAATCGGTGAAGAAATAGAAGATTATAAATCAGAAGTGTTGCTATGGTGTTAGCCCTTATGTCCCTAAACAACAAAAAAGACAGTTCAATCTCAAGCATGGAATAGAAAAATGCTGAGCTTAGAATGTTGTCATCTAGATATTGTGTAAACTAGATGTTCTCTATTTAATACCTGTATCTCTGTGGATAGTTATTTCTAGTTTTTCCAGCCTATTCCTTACAGACAACCAGAAGTCAATTCATGTCAGTGTTTTATTTGTGAGATTATTTTCATTTGTAAATATGCAGTGATTCCCAGCTTTTTCATTTAAAATAATTGTGAACATTGCCCACCTGCCTGCATGCTCATAACTAGGACATAAATAATTTTTCTGTTGATGTTACTGCCTGCCAACAATTTCTTAAGCAATGGTTAATCTAACTCATTATACAAGATAGACATGAGATACAGATAAGAGAGATTGTCTTTTATTGCTTTATCATCAGTTAAACTTAGCAAAGTCTGTTAAATTTATTTCAGAGTCTCCCAACTGTGAAAGTAGAATTCCACTTATGTTATCCATATCTGCACAGTAATCTTTTTTTTGAGCCTAAAGTTTCTTAACAGGTTCCTTCTGCTTATTCTAGACAATCATGCTGTGCACTTTCCTTGACTACCAGGATTTTAAACTTTGAAAATGTCTCAGTCTTCATCTTTCCAATGCAGTCTACCCTGTAGCCTTCACATGAACCTTCTATATCTCTTCACTTTCATATCCCTCCCAGCAAAGAACAGTTTGATTATTACTTAGAGTAACCTCACCCCTTTCTCTTTTAAAACTGTTTCTCTTAGAATCCACAGGGAATCTGCATTGAGCACAGAAGCTAATATGATTGGCTTTTCATTGCTAGTTACGACTTTCAGCCTGACCCTGGATGCCACCTAGTGTTGAGTCTCTGATAATGAAAATATTAAACCATAAATTACATTTCATAATTTAACAATGCCATCTAGTATGTGCATTTGGTATATGTCCCTGATCTTGCAGTACTTTTGTACTCCAAAAAGTTTGGTCACTTACAGCAGTTTACATTTCTGTGACTCCCTTACACTTTCGGCGTCTGGAGTTTGGAAAATAATTATAATGTTCAAGCATTCACCTTTTTTAATCCCTGAGAAAGAAAATAATTTTTAAAATTTTGATTATTACAGTAGCCTCTGTACCCAGAACAGTTACAAGTACATAGCAGATGCCCAATAAATAGATTTGAATGCAATCTATTTATCTGTTTTAATAAATAGATTTGAATGCAAGATTTTTCAAGGATACAAAGGTAACTGCCAAAAAGTCAATAGTTTGTTTTGTTCTGCCCCCAAACCTGATTACCTTTCTTTTTAATATTTGTATTCTAAATTTTTGAACATGCATGTTAGGAAAATGTACTGAATAGTTACCTTATTCTGACAAGATTGGCTATAAAGTAGTCTACCTAATCAGCACTTCTGTGGCTAAACTTGTGGTATAAAAACCAACCAACTGACAAAACTGTCCAAGTCAGCTTGTTTAAAACCAGTGTGCACATGATGTATCATAACTGGGGAGAAGTATGGTACTTGGTTATTTCAAATCTGTGGACAGTGCTCTGGAAGAAAGCTGCTATGAAAAAGACTGAAATTTCTGATGTTTGTCAGCCTGGAAGTCCTGGTGATTGCCCTTGGGGCAATGTGGGGGCTAAAAATCATGGAATTCTAAGTCAGACTTAAATTCAGATCCCCGATCTGCCCCTCATTAGTTGAGATCTTGAAAAAATTATTCTCTAATGGTTAATTTTATGTTTGACTGGGCTACAAGGTGCCCAGATATTTGGTCAGACATTCTTGTGAGTGTTTCTGTGAGTAGTTTGGGATGAGATTAACATTTAAATAAGTAGACTAAGTAAAGCAGATTATGGTCCCTAATGTGGGTGGGCCTCATTCAATCCTTTAAAGACCTCAGTAAAGCAAAAATGCTATTCCTTATCCTGGAAGAGAAAATTCTTCCTGCCTGACTGCTTTGAACTGAAATACGGACTCTTCCTGGATCTCAAGCCTGCCTACTTTCAGACTAAAACTATACCATCTGCTCTCCTGTGTCTCTAGCTTGCTGACTCACCCTGTAGATCTTGTCACCCTCCGTAATCATGTGAACCAATTCCTAATAATCTTTCTCTCTCCATCCTATTTATTTCTTTTAACATGTAAAAGGGAGATTCAAGCATTAGAGATTATGAATTTAAATATCATGGTATCTCACAGATAATATAGATTAGCTTAGCCTCCTTAGCCTAAAATCATGTCACTTGCTAAAAGTAGTACAATGATTCATAGTTGTTTCCTACATAATTTTAATATGGAGAAATGATTGAACATTGGCAAATCCGTTAACATCCTAAAACAATTATGGAAAAAAGAAAATTTTTAGAATTTTAATGCATGAGAGAAAAAAGGGCCATTTTATGGTAATTTCTACAGATAATTATTGTTGGCCTAAAGAAACTGAATCAAAATTAATATAGACAAAAAGTTTATTTGGGCTATATTTAAGGACTGCAACCCAGGAGACACAGATTCAAGTTGCCCTGAATATATACCCCTATTAGCAGCAGTTACAAGTGGGTTTTTAAAGGAAAAAAAAGTGTGTGCGGGGGTGGGGAGTTCTTACACTGGTTCATTGGTTCTTTAACATAAGCTATTGATTGGCTATACACTGTTGTTCCTATCACAAATTCCAGTAAGATGAAGATAACTACAGGTGAGGGTTACATTGTGCAACTTGTAATAACATTTCAGATAATTTATTAGCTAGTCTGGAAATTACAGGAAAGGAAAAACAAAATGCCCTTAAACAATTGCCCCCAGGCATGAGTGGGTTAGTGTATTAGACTATTTTCATATTGCTATAAAGAACTGCCAGAGACTGTAATGTATAAAGGAAAGAGGCTTAATTGACTCACAGTTCAGCACAGCTGGGGAGGCCTCAGGAAACTTAAACTCATGGCAGAAGGTGAAGGGGAAGCAAGGGACCTTCATCACAAGGCAGCAGAAAGGAGAAGTGCCAAGTGAAGGGGGAAAGGCCCCTTATAAAACCATCAGCTCTTGTGAGAACTCTCTCAGTATCATGACAACAGCGTGGGGAAACAATCCCCATGATTCAGTTACCTCCACATGGTCCCTCCCTTGACTTACGGGGTTTATAATTCAAAATGAGATTCAGGTGGGGACACAAAGCTTAACCATATCAGTGGGTAAGGGTGTGATTGAAATCTCTTATTCCTGCCTTGCCTGATCAATTCTGCATACTTCACATAGCTCAGACAGCTCTGAGCTACTTTACTTTCACATTATTGAGCATCTACTGTTTGCTAGAGGGTAAGCAACACAATGGAAACAATTTCTGCCCTTATGGAGTTCATCAGTACACATACACCCTTCTTAGGAGGAAAAGTTAGCATTAGAGACAAAAGGCCATATTAATATGATTAGAGCTACGAGGTGGGAGAGTGAAGTACAAAAACTATATGAGTACAAGGGGCATAAATCTAGAACCACCCAGGTCAGGGCAATAAGAACTAAAGAATCAGTTATGTTTTTGAAGGGAAATAGAGGCAGCAAATTTGAAGGCTGGGAGACCAGTTCAGAGCAATACACCTTGCCCTCTGTATTGAGGGCAATCGCATCCATCTTGGTGGTCTCCACCAAGATGGATGTGATTGGTTCCACCACTTGTTGTGTGTGCAGTGTGCCTTCCTGTAGAATAATATCATTAATGGTATTTTTTCCCCTGACTTTTAATATGCAAGGTGAAATCTAGTTAACACTCCTGACTCATCAGGTGAAAGTAGAACAATGTCAGGATTCAATAGAAGAGGCTGGCTCACATTGCCTTGGCCAAAACTTAAAAGATCTTGTATTAAAATGTAAACCAAAAATAAAGCTGTAAGCCTCCCAGCCAACTAAATGGACCCTCCTCTCAGCCAAAGGGATGCCAATCAATCACGAAAAACTAAATCAGGTCGTGTTGGGAAGTGGGAGCTCAGATATGCCTCATTATACCCTCTCCCTTTTGTGGTTTAGATACAACAACATTAACATTAAAATAGATATCTTAAGAGCAATAAGATGTGAAATTCTGGCTGGGTGCAGTGGCTCATGCCTGTACTCCCAGCACTTTAGGAGACCGAAGCAGGTGAATCATTTGAGATCAGGAGTTCAAGACCAGCCTGGCCAACATGGTGAAACCCTGTCTCTACTAAAAATACAAAAATTAGCTGGGCGTGATGGTGCACACCAGTAGTCCCAGCTACTTGGGAGGCTGAGACAGGAGCCAAGGAAGCGGAGGTTGCAGTGAGCCAAGATCGTGCCACTGCCCTCCAGCCTGGGCAAAAGAGCAAGACTCGGTCTCAAAAAAATAAAAAAAGATGAAATTCCAGCCTGACTCCAGTATAGCATTACATGACAAATAACAGGCCCCGAAGGAAATGAAAGTATTTAGTCCCAAAATATATTTCTTTGATGTATTTTGAAATGGTCCTAAAAAGCTGCCTCTTGTGGTGGAAATTTACATTCCATAGAGAATCCCCTTCCCTTTCCAGATATTTTTCTGATCCTGAGGAGATTAGCTAAGAGTCTCTAACACCTTTCAAATGTCTGAATAGGAAATATTTGCCATCTATTACCTCTAAGGGCAACCACCTATGAGGCTGTATCTACCTAATAACCTTGGTCTCCACAACTGCTTATCTTAACCTAGACACTCTGTTCTGTTTATTCACAGCTTGTAAATAAACAATAACTTAGATCTTTCAACAAATTGCCAATCAGTACAAACCACAGTGCTTATATGGAAAAAAAAACATTGCCAATCAGAAATTTTTGAATCCATCTATGACCTGGAAGCCCCCTGCTTTGAATTGTCCTGATAGTCTGAACGGGACCAGTGTGTACTTCACACATATTAATTGATGTCTTACGTCCCCCTAAAGCATATAAAACTAAGCTGTAACCCAACTACCTTGGACACGTGTCCTCAGGACCTCCTGAGGCTCTGTCATGGGTCACAATCCTTAAACGTGGTAAAATAAATCTCTAAATTGATTGAGACTTGTCTTAGATACTTTTTGGTTTACACAACCATGATCACTTCAGCAGAGAGGCTAAAATGTTAAATCAATGGTGGTTATGTGCTCTCATTGCCTAATAAAGAAATACCTGACCTGGATACAAGTGTTTCATGATCTCAGTACAGATAGTGATGTTTTAAATTAAGCTACACTTAAATTTTTTTTTACTGACTTTAGTTAAAAAAAAATTTTTTTACTAAATTTTAATAAATTAAATTAAGCTCTACTTAAAGTATTTTTGTACTAAAAATACCAAAAATTAGCCACGTGTGGCAGCAGGCGCCTGTAATCCCAGCTATTTGTGAGGCTGAGGCAGGAGAATCGCTTGAATCCAGGAGGCGGAGGTTGCAGTGAGCCAAGATGATGCCACTGCACTCCAGCCTGGGCAACAGAGCAAGACTCCATCTCAAAAAAAGATTAAAATAAATAAATTAATTAAGCTATGCCACCATGTGATTTTTGAAGAAGACGGCTAAGCGGGTGTTTATATCAAAGCCGTTCTCAGTATTCACTGCTCATTACTGAGCACATTGGGGGAATCCTTAGCAAAGAGCTAAGGACTTTAGGTCAGGTCATTTAGCCTCTCTGAGCACCTATAAAACATGGATAAGAAGACGATCTCACAGAGCTGTCATGAAGGTGAAATGCACAGGAAGCACTTTGCACTGTGCCCAACACCTGGTAAGTGTTCTCCATTATTAATTACTGTCCATTTTGGTTCAGCTGTTGAACAACATGTCAGAAGGAGTATGAATCATTACTACTGCAAAGCCATGAGCGTTTCCACTCAAAGAAGCCATTTTCTTTATTAGAAACTGGAGCTTAGTGGTAACTATAGTCAACCAACAACAAACAGTTGGCTTGGGGACTAAGGTTGCTTTGTTTGTTATACCCTTTGTTTGATTAATACTGTCGAAAGACCCAGAAGAAGAAACTGGAGAAGGACAGAAGCAATAAACACACCACACAAAGGTGAGGAGACTGGAAATCTGAACTGAGAGAATTAGTTCAAACATTCCTACTTTTTCTAGTTCCTCTTTTGTCTTTTAACCTCCTCTATTAATATCTGCTCCATAGGAGGAAAGCCTAGTAAGAAATCCGAGTCTTAGGGACCTCCATGCACTTGTGACCACGACCACCAGGGGGAGGCCTGACAACACCTTTCTATGACAAGGTAATACAGGTGGGTGTGGGTCAAAGTCTTTGTAGAAGTTTCTCGTTAACACTTCATCAAGATTAGAAAAACGAAAAACAGTGGTACTGTTGATGAATGCAAGTGTGCCACCTGATTTCAAAGAAGCAAGTTGATTTCAACCAGCTAAGTTTTTATTGGTGTGCTGAGAAAGGGGAAAATGTAGACCCTAAGGGCAGAATCAAAAACCAGACAGTTAAGCTGACCAAAGCAAGGGGATCTTAGACTGTTCTTTTATCAGTAGGAGAGAAAAAATGCACACTGGCAGGTCAAGAGCTCTAAGAAACTCCACATGTAATGTGAAGTAAAATTTATAATGTCACATTGCCTTCAAATACATCTAAAACTATAGGAAATGTTTGATATACTTCCTGGGTAAAGCACATTTTTCTACCCTTACTCTTCTAATTTTATGGAGTTTTTTTCCTGCTGGGTAAGAAGGATTCCATACATTCATAATTCCTCACTTAAATGAAAAAGAGTCAACTCTCTATGTATATATCTCTCTATGTGTATTTATATATTTGCAGTAAGTATTTATGATGTCTTACAAATACCAACCGCAAGCTAAAAAGTCACTTTACAGAAACAAATCAAAGTGTAAAGTATGCAATTGGAAAAGAAGTAAACATGCCTTTAGGGATTGTTTGTTTGTTTGTTTGTTTGAGACTGAGTCTCTCTGGAGTACAGTGGTGCAATTTTGGCTCACTGCAACCTCCGTCTCCTGGGTTCAAGTGATTCTTGTGCCTCAGCCTCCTGAGTAGCTGGGATTACAGGCATGCAACACCATGCCTGACTAATTTTTGTATTTTTAGTAGAGACAGGGTTTCACTATGTTGGCCAGGCTGGTCTCAAACTCCTGACCTCAAGTGATCTGCCCACCTCAGCCTTCCAAAGTGTTGGGATTACAGGTGTGAGCCACCACACTCAGCCTGATTATAATTTATATTCAAAGATATCGCATAAACAGAAAGCCCAGAGAGGTCCAGAAAAGAAGCAGGAGCTCTTTGGGTTTTAATAGTTGGAAAACACTGCATGGAAAAAGTCCAACATGAACTGGACTTTTTAATATATCTTTTTTAATAATTTAAAATATTTTAATACTATCTGTATAATAGTATACACAAGGAAGAGGCCTGTTAAGGAAACACCTGTCATAGTTGTCTGTTCAATGGCACTAACACAAATAAACAAACAGGCTTACCCTCAATGTTTGAACACAGCCCGAAGCAATAGAAGCAGAGCTCAGTGTGACATGGAATTCCATGACAAACTTCCTCGTGAACAAATGCCATTAAGTTTTCATCCCCACTTAATCACTTGCAACATCAGTTTTAACTAGATTTTGTAAGAACCTGCCTACTAATGAATACCATTATTTTTGCATAGGGTTTTATAGAGTTTACAAAATGCTTCTCACGTATTATCTCAGTTGATCTTCAAAGCAAATTTGTGAGGTTGGTAGGGTTTCTTGGTCCTCATTTTATAGATGACCTGAAAAGTTAGGTGGCTTGCAAAGGTCACACCATTAGCAAGGACGGTATAGAATGTTGATGTGAGGTCCTATATGTTTTCTGCAGCAACAGATCACCCCTTGTGTCATGCCCAAATGTAAATTTAACTCATTTTAATTCATTTTTTTCTCTTCTGTCACTTCCTCTATCTCCATGCTTCTTTTTTGAAGATCTTCCCTTAATTTTTTTTCCCTGAAACCTATAATTTCTCCCACTTATTTATCTCTTTATTATTTACATATCTTTGATCCTTCAGGCTACACACCTTTTGCAAGGATATGGGTAATGTCTACTTCCTTTTATTATTTTGTCCTCCTCCTCTTTGTTGTATTCTGACTCTAGAGACAACAGGCTATTTGCCATAGATTTTATGTGTGAATTAGTCCCTTTCCTTCTTATCTGAGGCATTTAAGCATGAGTTGACCCAAACTGACATGCTCTCTGGACTTCCATTCATTACACAGACTTCAGCTTCCACAACATCTAAAATAGGCTCTAACTGGATATCAGATTTCAGAGTGTTTGTTTCGGGACTTACTTGTCACAGTGTCACCAAATCTTGATATTCTCAAGTCCACATATCAAAAATCTGCCCTGGATTACGATATTATGCTGCTTTACCACACCACATCTTCTGCCTAATCATATGATCCCCAACAATTTCATTCCTGAATAATAATGTACATAGACAAATCTTTAGCTTGCTGCTTAATGCTGTATCCTTTCAAAACTGTTCCTCAGATCTTATTCCTTCAGATGTTTCTTCACACATAAACCATAAGCTTTACATCACACTCCATCACAGTCTGTCTAAAACTAGGCAAAAAGGGATTTCACATCAAAGTTTCACCTACATAATCCCTGAGGACCAGCTGACTTGGAAACTAATCCTAGCAACAGATATTCTTTGTAGAGGTTTCTGACGAAGTGGTTTTTTTTCTTTCCTGAGACATTGCTGGCAGTCCTTTTTAATTCCGGTGACCTTAGAGGAGTAAGCAGATGTCCCAACCCTATCAAAAGTTCCTTTTGCCTTTTCGCCTACTCAAGGTACAGCAGAATTTCTCTCCCTGCTTTTTTTCTGTTCTATCCTTTATACATTAAAAAAAAGATATTACGACATTCCTTTTGCTTCTTTTTCTACTACCTTTCTACGCTTTGTTTGAGGTGACTATTATCAGACAAAGCTGGTTGCAGATCTTGGCTGCACCCCACTTTATCACCTATGTGACCCTCAGCAAATGAACCTCTGAACCCCAGAGGTTACTGTGTGTGTGTAAAATACGAAAGGTGAAAGCTACTTCAAAGGGCTGTTGTCAGTGAAAAGGCACATAATATACCTAAAGCACGTAGCACAATGTCTGATACATAACAAGTGCTAAGAAGCCATGTTATTATCTATTATTACTATTATTGCTCTTCTCAATTTCAGTTCTTCCCAGTGCTTACTTTCCAGTTACTTCATGGCATGATCTTTTTACTCTCCATCAATTATTTTTCAAGGACTCTATCTATTGTCTCTCAAAGTGGACTACTATCTAACTTTCTACCAAAGCAGCAATCAATATTCAGGATGCCAATAATACTGATTAAATATTCACTGTTATGTCTAGTCCTATATTAGACATGATGACCTCAGAGATGTAAACTGAGCTCAGAGAGAGGGGCTATTAAACAGCTGGAACTCCCATGTTTCAATTCCGGGACAATCCGCAACTAAAGATCCAAAGTAGGATATGTTTGCATTTGTCTTCCCACTGTCTTTTGATTACTCTATTTAATTTTTAAAAATCTGAAAATCTACCACATTCATGAATAATGTCCGTATTAACTAATGGATTAAATCTGAACCCCTCACTGGATATTCAAGGCCCTTTATAATATAACCCTAACTTAACTTTCTTCTTATTAAATACTCCCTAATGCCTGCCTTACATTCACCCCTTGTCATTATTCAGTATTCTGCAGTATTTGCCTTCACAGTTTGGCCTCTGTACCCTTGCTTATGCTATTCCATTTGCGTATGTCTTCTCTCACTCTTTTTTTTATGTGAAATATTACTTATTCTTAACATCCATTTCAAATTATCTCTCCTCTGATGTCAGTGACAATCTTACCCTTTTGCATTTCCCAAACACTCATGTGCAGGTATTTATTCATTCAGGGAACAAGTACAAAGTATCATTCTGATGCTTTGGATACAAAGATGAATTTTTTAAAATTTAAAACGAATCCAGTCTAGCAGGAAAACTAATAATAATACCTCTAAAACAAAATAACTAGTGTTAAAATAAAAATATGTGCAAAGTACAGTGGTTCAACCTATTCAAATTCTGTTCTTGGGGGCTACAGGATGGTTGGACTGACTGTCTTTCCAGAGAAAGTGGCATTTGAACTGGTACACGAAGAATAGAGAATAAGGGGAAGTTAAGAGGGGCTTGGGGGGTTGCAGGTGGGGGGTAGGAAGCCACTGGGGAAAAAGAGGCACTAGGTCGCATAGTATGCTAGTGTAGATCAAAGTTATTCAGCATAGTTCTTCAAGACCAAGCCTGACTACCCATAGAACTCAGCTATTCCAATCTAATTTAGATCCCTCACCAAGCTGTTCTTTTTTCTTGCAATACTTCCCCTCATCTTCTTTCCTTCCTTCCTTTCTTTTTTCCTTGTTTTCTTCCTTTCTTTCTTCCTTCCTTTTCTTTTTTTCTTTCTTCCTTCCTTCCTTTTTTCCTTTCTTCCTTCCTTCCTTTATTTTTTCCTTCCTTCCTTCCCTCCTTCCTTCCTTCTTTCCTTTCTTGTTTTTTTTCAAAGACAGAGTTGTGGTCTGTCACTCATGCTGGAGTGCAGTGGTATGATCTTGAACTCACTGCAGCCCTAACCTCCTGGGTTCAAGCAATTCTCCCACCTCAGCCTCCTGAGGAACTGGGACTACAGGCATGTGCCACCACACCTGGCTAATTTTTCCTTTTTTCTTTTTCTTCTTCTTCTTCTTTTTTTTTTTTTTTTTTTTTTTTTTTTTTTTTTTTTTTTTTTTTTTTTTTTTTTTTTTTTTTTTTTTTTTTTTTTTTTTTGTAGGGACAAGGTTTCACTATGTTGCCCATGCTAGTCTTTTTTGTTCCTTTTTCTGGGTAAATTGGCATATTGCTCCTTCTGGAGAGCCATTCCTACTCCTTCAGTCAAGATTAGGTGCCCCTTCCTTATGGCCCTCAGAACTCTGCATAGTTTTTGTCAATAGTTTTACAATTACTATAAACTTTTTGACTTAAGCTATAAAGTCTTATATATTTCCCTGCTGTCTAACTTACAGTGAATGAATGAATGGGCACCTGTTATGTGCCAGAAATTCTGGTAGGCCCTAGGAGGGAAAGTGCAGTTCTTGCCCTTGAGGAGTCTGCAGCTCAAGTGTGTCATAAGGGGTGTATCAGTGGCTGAAGATGAAGGGAGAAAACAGAAAGAGGCAATGAGTTGTTGGAGCCATTGGCTGAGACTGGAGAGAGAGACAAGGAGAAGGATTCCCTCTGTGTCCCCAGCACCTACCAACATAAAGACTGAAAGCTGCTGGACTCATGCCGGAAAGAATCATAGTCACGTTGTGTTTGTCCGTTTAAGCTAACATTTAAAAATCAGCAGATTTTATCCAAAAGATGGATTTCCAGCTTCTTTTGAATAATCTGGCAACATGGGACTGTAGTCTCAGAATGGAAAAACAGCTACCTTTTAAAGATATGGTCACATTTACCAGTTTTGATTTTAAATAACCTATTTCAGTTAAGAAATGAGTTACTTTAAAGAAAAATAAAGATAAATAACTAGACAGTCAGTCCTTGGTTATGGCCTAAAAAGTGAAGGGGCTTGGAAGTGATGGTTCAAGGCCATAGCGAGCAACACGTGAGCCTCCAGTTTGTCTACCACTGCCCACCCTGTCCCATTCCCAGCTTCCAACAATTTTAGTCAAAATGTATACATACGTTGGAGATATCTGTAAAATCTTTATAGATTGCTTCCTTTATAAAGTGCCATCTTTGTAATTATTTTCCAGAATTTAGTCTCATCTGATGTTTATATTGCAACCTCTATTCTATTATTTGTATTTTCTTAGAATATCTTTGTCCATTCTTTTATTTTTAAGATTTCTGAAAGTAGTTTTAATTTAGTGCTCTCTCTGTGTATACACAATGTAAATGCTCTTTGCTTTATAATTCAAGCAGACTATTTTATAATAGGTTTATCATATTTACATTTATGGATATAACAGATGAGTGTTAGTTCTATCATTTTTGATGACCTTTTTTCTTATTATTAGCTTGTTTTAATTTTTAGCTTATTTTTAATGATATTTCACTATACGTTCTATGCTTGTTTTGTATTGTTACATTTTTTCTGACAATTGGAAAAGTTTGTGTATTTGTTTTATTTTTATTGTGAAATATACATACTCTTCTATTTGTTTTTTTTTGTTTGTTTGTTTGTTTGTTTGTCTGTTTTTAGACAGTGTCTCTGATAGCCAGGCAGGAGTGCAGTTGGGTGATCTTGACTCACTGTAACCTCCGCCTCCTGGGTTCAAGTGATTCTCCTGCCTCAGCTTCCTGAGTAGCTGGGATTACAAGCACCATCACCATGCCCAGGTAATATTTTGTATTTTTAGTACAGATGGAGTTTCACCATGTTGGCCGGGCTAGTTTCAAGCTCCTGACCTCAGGTGATCCACCTATGCTCAGCCTCCCAAAGTGCTAGGATTACAGGCATGAGCCACTGTGCCCGGCCCTATTTGTTTAGATAGTATTTAGCAACTACCTATTAAGAAATTATGACATAGCATATTTACACTTCCTTCTCCCTGTCTTCCATCTCTGCCACTATTCTAAATGGATAGCTGAGGGAAGCAAGTTCCAGGAAATGGGAATGACAAGTGTAAAGGCATCCTGCAATAAATTATGCTTAGTTTGTTGATGTAGTCGCTTAAGAAATAAGCTGGAGCTAAGTGAAGACGGAGTGGGAGGGGATGAGGTCCAAGAGGTCATTAAAGCTGTATTAGCCAAGGTGTGGGTACTTGGCTTTTACTCCGACCCGGGCTTCTGTGTGGAAACTAAATAGTAAAAAAAATACCAAGCACAGAAGCAAGGAAATCATTTGGGAGGGTATTGCAATAATCCAGAGAACAGAAATGATGGTGACTTTAACTAGGATGGAGTGCTAGAAAGTTAGCCCGATTCAGGATATATTTTGAAGGTAGAATGGGCCAGATTTGCTGATGGATTAAATGTAGTGTGTGAGAGAAAGGATTACTGCAAGGCTTTTGACCTGAGCATTTACTGGGATGTTCTCCAGGTTGCTGTAGAAAGATAACAAAACCTATTATTAAACCTCAAATTAGCAAGCCAGATAGTTAAACCTGTATTTAAACTACAATAATAATTGGAATGATGAGATAAATGGAGCATAAATTTTTTTAATCTGTGAAAAAGAATAAAAACTCAGAAAGGACCTTAATTCAAATGAGAATTCAATATGAAAGTAGCATTTCAAATCATCATAAAAAGGATAAGTAATCCAAAGTATTGTGCTGAAACAACTAGATAGCCAGCTGGGGGAAAAAACAATGTTGGATACTTACCACTAACTGATATATCTTATAACAAAATAAATTTCAGATTTATGTCTCTCCCCAAAAGTGTGACGACAAAGAGAGACTATAAAGCTCTAGAAGAAAAGATAGGACAATATTCTTTAACTCTTGAAATAGTAAAGACTTTTATAACACAAAACGCAGAAGAATAACTTTTGACTTCATTTTAAAAAACAAACAAAAAAAAATTTCTGCATGACAAACATCCAAGAAATAAAGTCAAAAGATGAGTAAGAAATTGGGAGGAGAAGAGGGTTATATTTGCAAGTATTACACACATATATAATGTTACTTTTCAATTTTTCTGTATCAATAAAAATTTTATTTAAAAATTTCATATACAAATATGAAGAAGGAAAATAAATCCTATAGAGAGTCAGGAACTGAGCATTAACTTTGAACATGGTAGGAGAAGGGTGGCACTGAAAACAGGAGAATAGCTTAAACATCTGACTAAGGAGGTGTAGACACCTCTTACCAAATCCCCTGTCACACTCACCTGAGCTGGTGGATGTCCCTCTGCACATTTTCTGAAAGAGGATTTGAAGGTTACCCTGGGGAGAAGTTGTCATGGAGGGACACTGGACTCCAGCACTCTAGATACAGTGAAAGGCTGAATTAAAAACCGAAGGGCGAAGTTAAAACCTGTCTATTAAATGGTGAGCTGTACAACCCTTTTACAGATAGCTTGCTTATAACTCCCACTATAGCCTGACAGTGTAGCCAAGCTTAAATACTAACATTTATAACACAAATAAATAACCCTAAAGTAATTCCCAACATCACTCCTAAATGTGAACCAATAGACAATGATTGCCAGACCTGTGAGGTAAACCTTTAATGTGAAAAACTGAAGCAAAAACAAACAAAAAACAATGGTGAAAATAATTTTAAAGTTAATAGATGCATTATAAACTCCAGGACAAGTAAGTGTGATATAAGACAATAAAAAGTTGTGTGTGGCTCTGCTGTGAATACTATTTATCTGATTCTAATAATTAAACTATTAAATTTGATTTTCCTCAAACTAGATAACTAAGAGAGGACAGCTGTTTTCTCTTTAGAGCCTTGTAGTATTACCTGATTATGAAAATTATGTACAAGCTAGGCATTGTAGTGCATACGTGTAGCCCCATCCACTCCAAAGGCTAAGGCTGGAGGATTGCTTGAGTCCAGGAGTTCAAGGCCAGCCTGGGCAACATAGCAAGAACCCACCTCTTTAAAAAAAAAGTTTTTAAACTATATACAGACAAGTCCCTGAAGGTCCTAGTCAGTCATTGGGGAAGTTGGGAGAAGAAGACTAAGTAGCTTAAATAAGAGACAAAGGGATTGATAAGGACGAATACAATTCTAGGTGGACTATTTGTCACTTCATGATTTTCAGAGTCTTAGCTGTCACCTTACAATTACTCTTGACTTTGGGATACACATGGTGCCCTAAAGATTGTTGACATGAACATCTTGAAATCATTAGAGCATATAAAATCATACAGGTTTGTTGACTACAAGCTCATGATATCAAAATCCATTATATTTGTATACAACCAATAATTACCAAAATACCAAGAAATAAATTTAATGAAAGATGTGAATATTTTTATGGATAAAATATACAATTTTAGTAAAGAAAACATAAGAAGACCTAAGTAAATGAAGAACACAGCATATACAAAAATGGTAAGAACTGTCATCATAATGATGTCAGTTTCTCCCCAAATTAATCTTTACACAATGCGATTACAATTGAAATCTCTACAAGGTTTTTCATGCACTTCGACAGGCTGATCTTAAAATTAATATGAAAGAATAAACAAAGGCAACTTAATTTTCAAGGCAAATAAGAAAGGGATGTTTATCCTACAGGGAAAGCAAAGCTTATTATAAAGCCAGAATAATTGAAACAGCATACTTCAATATGATACAAAAGTATCCAGTGAAAAAGAATAGTGAGTTCGTAACAGTTCCACATAAATATGAACAGTAGCAAGACAATTGTCTAACCAGACAGAAAAAGATAAAATCAGATCCCTCTAACATTCCATATAAAAACAAATTTTAGATAAAGACCTAAATATAAAATGCAAACTTTAAAATGTTTAGAAAACATACCCCAGCAAAGCATAGTGGCTCATGTTTGTAATTACAGCACTTTGGGAGGCTGAAGTGGGTGGATAACTTGAGATCAGAAGCTTGAGACTGGCCTGGCCAACATGGCAAAACCCTGTCTCCATTAAAAATACAATTAGCCAGGCAGGCTAAATTAGGTGGCAGAACCCTGTAATCCCACCTACTGGGGGGGCTGAGGTGGGAGAATTGCTTGAGCCCAGGAGGTGGAGGTTGTAGTGAGCCGAGATTATGCCATTGCACTCCAGCCTGGACGACAGAGTAAGACTCGGTCTAAAAAAAAAAAAAAAAAAAACCAAGCAAGAAAAAAACATACAGCAAATAATAATAATAATGACATTTACATAGGGAGAGATTTATTAAACAAGGTACAAAAATATCAAACTCTGAAAAAAAAGACCTAATTATATAGATAACGGAGATAATTGATTACACAGATATTTAAAACTTCTGCTTAACGAAATACAATTAATCTAGTACCTGAAATGTATAAAGAATTTCTACAAATTCATAAACAAAGAAAAGGTTTTAAGAATGGCAAAAGATGTGAAAAGGCAATTCATGGACAAGGACCACCAAACCCAAATGATCAATAATCAGGTAGAAGGTGCTCAACCTCTTGAGTAATCAGGAGAACGTAGTATTAAAAATAAACAAGAAAATACTGATATACTTTGGATATGCATCCCCTTGAAATCTCATGTTGAATTGTTATCCCCAATGTTGGAGGTGGGACCTGGTGGGAGATGACTGGATCATGGGAGTGGTCTCTCATGGTTTAGTGCTGTCCTCACAGTAGTGAGTTCTCATGACGTATTGTTGTTTAAAAGCGTGGCACTTTCCCCTCTCTCTCTTGCTCTCGCTGTGTCATGTGAAACGTCTGCTCCCTCTTTACCTTCCACCGTGATTGTAAGTTTCCTGAGGCTGCCCCAGAAGCAGATGTCGGCACTATGCCTCCTGTACAGACTGTAGAACTATGAGCCAATTAAACCTCTTTTCTCATAAATTACCCAGTCTCAGGCATTTCTTTACAGCAGTGCAAGAACAACCTAACACAAATGCCATTTGACATATAACTGATTATCAAAAAATTCTGTTAATACTAAATGTTAGGGGAGAGTGAGGGAGTGTAAGCTGGCACAACAAGTTTGGAGAACCATTTGGCAACGTTGAGTGAAACTGAAAATGCATGTGCTCTATGATCCAGCAATTTCATGTCTAGAATTTAACTTAGAAAAACTTTCTCAATTGTAAGATCCAAAAAGCAAAAGCCATCCGAGATACATTATCAGTAAAAATAAAAACTGAAACAATCTAAATGTCCATCGAGATGAACTAATGACAAACTGTCATATATCCTTATATAATATACAGTAATTAAAATTACTTAATAAGTTCTATGGAGGTCATTATGCTAAGTGAAATAAGCCAGGCACATAAAGACAAACATTGCATGTTTTCACTTATTTGTGGGATCTAAAAATCAAAACAATTGAACGCATGAAGATAAAGAGTAGAAGGATGGTTACCAAAGGCTGAGAAGGGTAGTGGAGGGGAAGGGAAATAGGGATGGCTAATGGGTACAAAAATATATAGTGAGAAACAATGAATAAGATCTAGTATTTGTGGTACAACCAGGTGACTATAGCCAATAATAATTTAAATGTACATATAAAAATAACTAAATAATATATTAGATTGTAACACAAAGGATAAATGCTTGAGGGGATGGGTACTCAATTTTACATGATATGATTATTACACATTGCATGCCTGTATCAAAAAAACTCATATAGTCCATAAATATATACAGCTACTATGTACCCAGAGAAATTAAAATTAAAAATCAAGCAATAAAGATAAAAATTAAAAAATTAAAATTACTAAAGAAGTTCCATATGCATAAAAATGAATAAAATTAAAAGACATTTTTGTTGAGCAATGAAAGGAGATTGTAGTTTGATAAAATGTGATACCATTAATGCACTATTTTAAGACACAAAGTAATATTGTATGTAGCTAATAATATAATATGTAGAGTTATTGGTTTTTGAATGTGTAATAAAGTTATAACAACATACACAGGAAAGATCACACAAAACTTCAGTATACAAACTACTTCTTGAGAAAGAAGTAGGAGATGAAATGTCTTTAATTTTATCTGTAACATTAAATATTGTAAATATATACATTAATTAAATCTAGGTTGTGGGCATGAGAGTAGGGATTTTTGACATAATTTTGGCATTTTCCAAATGCTTAAAATATGTCACAATTTAAAGAGAGAAAGAGAAGCAGACAAACTTAATCTAGTACCAAAGCCTTAGTCATCACTTAGAAGGAATGATTTTAACTAATACATAATATTTCTACTCATATTCTTCATTGAGCCAAGTCTCTACCCTCACATGGGCTTATGCCCAAAGTTTTCTGGGAAGGATGGGAGGCTAAGAGAAGAAGGAGAAGGAGGGAAATGCTATAAATATAAATTGCAAGTATGCTATTCTTAAAATTCTAGAAGACATAGTAGTGCAGGGTATAGTGGGGAAAATTTTTTCTTGCACTTCCTTTTTGATTCTTGATACACACTAAGGCTATCAAAACACAGAAGAGCAGTACAATTCAAAGCCAAGGAGGAGACAAGCATCCTTTCAGCATATTGGAGCTATGCTGCAGGAGGCTAATTTCAACGGTGTGAAAGTCAGCTTTTTTTAAGGTACTCTGCTGGAAGTTAACACTAGCTGGCATTGCTGTTGAGAACATTAGCCACTGAGCCTGAGGCTGCTCTATTGAGAGCACATTTTTTTATAGCCATTATATTCCAAGTGAAGTTAGAGACATTAAATAACTTGCCCAAGTTCACATCGCTGTTAAGCAGAGGAGTCAGGATTCAAACCTAAGTCCCTCTGACTCTAAAAATCCAAGCTCTTAGACCAGGTGTAGTGGCTCACACCTGTAATCTCAGCACTTTGGGAGGACGAGGCAAGAGGATCACCTGAGGTCAGGAGTTCGAGACCAGCCTGGCCAACATGGTGAAAGCCTGTCTCTATTAAAAATACAAAAATGATCTGGGCATGGAGATGGGCACCTATAATTCCAGCTACTTGGGAGAATGAGGCGGGAGAATCGCTTCAACCTTGGAGGCAGAAGTTGCAGTGAGCCAAGATACTGCCATTGCACTCCAGCCTAGGTGACAGAGTGGAAACTCTGTCTCAAAATAACACTCTGTCTCAAAATAAATAAATAAATAAATAAATAAATAAATAAATAAAATAAAAGTTGAAGATACTTCAAAAGAAAGAAGAGAAAAAAAGAAATCGGAAGAGAACAGATAGATGGGAAGTATATTAGTTACTTATTACTGCAAAACAGTATTATCAAAAATTTGGTGGCTTACAATAACATATTTATTAGCTTATAATTTTTTTCTTTCGTTTCAACTTTTATTTTAGAATTGGGGCACATGTGCAAGTTTGTTACATGGCTATATGGTGTGATGCTGAGGTTTGGGGTACAAATGAACCCATCACCCAGGTTCTGAGCAAACTATCCAGTAGTTTTTCAACACTTTCCCACCTCCCTGACTCCTCCCTCTAGAAGTTCCCAGTGTCTATTGTTGCCATCTTTATGGTATTCATACCATCCATGTGTACCCAATGTTTAGCTCCCACTTATAAGTAAGAACATGCAGTATTTGGTTTCCTATTCCTGCATTAACTTGCTTAGGATAACAGCCTTCAGCTGCATCTGTGTTGCTGCTAAGGTCATTATTTTATTCTTTTTTTATAGATGTGTAGTATTCCATGGTGTGTATACTCCACTTTTTCCTTATCCAATCCACCACTGATGGGCACCTGGGTTGATTCCATGTTTTTGCTGTTGTATAACAGCAAATGTATGATTTCTGTAGGTCAGGAATCCAGGCATGGCTTAGTGTCAGGGTCTCACAAGGCTGAAATCAAGCTGTTGGTCAGGTTGGTTTGATTGGGAAACGATCTGTTCCAAACTCAGATGGTTTGTAGCAGAAGTCAGTTTCTCATGGCCTGTTGAAATGAGAGCCTCCTTTCCTTGCTCTCAGTGGAGGCTGTCTTCATTTCCTGCTTGGTCGTTGGCCAAAGGTCACCCTCAGTTCCTTGCCACAGGGGCCTCCTCAACATGACCCTTTGCTTCATCAATGCCAGCAAGATGGGCATTGTGTGGGGCTGGTGGTGGAGGGTGGGGTGGGAAGTGGGGATGGTTAATTCACACAAAAAAATAAAAAGAATGAATAAGACCCAATAATCAATAGCTCAACAGGGTGACTGTACTCAGTAATAATTTAATGGTACATTTTTAAATAACTAAAAGAGTATATTTAGATTGCTTGTAATGCAAAAGATAAATGCTTGAGCAGATAGATAACCAATTTTCCATGATGTAGTTGTTACTCATTGCATGCCCATACCAAAATATCTCATGTACCTTATAAATATATACACCTACTATATATCCACAAAAACCTTTTCTAAAAGATGGACATTATACCTTAGTAATGTAATTGCAGAACCAAAATGATATATGCTATTACCATTGTAGTATTCTGTTGGTTAGAAACAAGTCACAGATCCCATCCACAATAAAACGGAAGGGATTACACAAGGGCATGATAGAAGAAGATGGAATCTTCAAGGGCCAGCTTAAAGTCTGTCCACAACAGGGAGCAGAGAATGTTAGGCCTCCAGACTCTAGTTTGCTTCTCTGTAAGCCTAAAAGAAATCCCCAAAACCAACAGCTCCTCAAATTTTGTTCCCATGTTGTCACCTGCCAAATGCATAATCGTCCTTCAGAATGCAGATCAACGATTCATTTAACCATGAAGTTGTTATTTTTAAATTTTGTTTCCTATCTACACCTTCCATTACTCCCTCCTCTGTTAGACCATAGTGTTCTGTTCAAACTTCTAATAGAGATAGCACTGAACACTTGGTATTATTGTTATCTGGTTATGTGCTTCTTTCACACAATCAGGCATGGCCTGTCTTATTTATTGAAATATTCATAGAATGTAGGCAAATGCCTGACATGTATTATGGACTGTTCAGAGGTGTTTACTGATAAACTGCTATGTTAAATATCTCAAGATAAGGGATAATAAGTCTCAGAAAAATGACATACATAGTAAGTACCATAAGCAATCAGAGGAGTGAGAAATGACGTTGATTTCATATGACTCCAGAGCTAGCAATTGGACTGATAGGTAAATGTTACACGGAAAGCAAGTTTACTCTAAAAAGGAGTATGAATAATCAAACACTGCAAGAGCTGATCTGTTTCCCCAAACTCACTAGAGTTTCTTATCATTACAGGCCAGGGGTCTGGGATTCCTGTATTTTTTAAAGTATGGGACCAAGGACCCCTAATATCTTTTCCTAATTTCTAACCTATGATTTCATGAAGTTGCTGAGTGACTGCTTCCATTAGGCATCTCATCTGTATTTTATTCTTGAGTTTGATATTTAAGAGGACTTCTTCTTGGAGGATATGATGAAGAAATTTGAAATAGATTGAGCTCGGAGCTTTTTTCAACAAACCAAACCTTAGGCTGCATTCAGGTGATGTATTTACCCTACATCAGGCATCCTATCTATTGGGATGAAGAGGAGGTACAGGAATAAGAATTCTGGTTCACACTATGTGCTTAGGTTTGCACTAACAATCTGGTGCAGAGAAGGGAAGAAGCGAGGAAGAGAAAGGCAAGACACCAAATGTTTTGGCCTGTGTCACATGGGAGAAGGCCAAAAAGAGAAAAGCAGGCTTTCCAGTGGAAAGAAAATGGAGATAATTTAATTCTAGGCAGTAAGAACTCATTAAATGTCTTTCGGTGGAAAAAGCCTGAGAGATAATGACAGTAAAGACAGCAATGAGCCTTTTTCAACCAACCGTACCCGCTTCTTTTCTTGTATGACCTCTCTAAGCTGCCTGTCTCCCTATGAGCTTTTCTCTCTGCCTACCAAAAAATCCAAACCCCTCTTCCTCTCTGTTTCCCCTCCAAAGCTGTTTTCCTTTTCTTCATCCTCAGCCACCCAAACTTTTTTTTGACTGATCACCTAAATTGTGTTCATTTTCTCAGGGTATTTATTCCAAGTTTGATCTCTGTTATCTCTTGTCCCAGTCTCAAGACTGGGACAGCCAAGACACCACTGACTTCATCTGTCCTGAGTGTCTCAAGGTTTTGAGAGCAGCCTAGGGAAGAACAGAAAATAAGTCTTCTTTCAAGATTTCTCTGCACTCTGTTCATGGTTCTTTCCACCTGTGTGAAAGTAGATGTTTGATGGAATTGGTAATTTTGTTTTCTGTAGTATTTGTAGTGTATCTCTACCATGTCACCTCCCACAGTCCATTTTATTGCTCACTGTTTTAAAATATGCTTTGCATATAGTGCAGACTCCAGCAGCATGGGATGAAATGAGCTGAATGTGCTTTCATAGTAGGTTGCTTTGGTAAACCCAGCAGACACTACAAAGCATTAATGAATGAATCCTTTGTTTCTACCAGAAAATAATTAGGTTCCAGGTAAGTTAAAATCAGTGCCAATGTCTATGAAGGGGATATTGGCACTATCTTTAAAAAGTAAAAAGTCACTTAACATTTGACCCAAAATATTATTTCTAGAAATTTGTCCTATAGTTTTATTCACACATGAGTAAACGATATAGGTTTAAGATTATTATACAGCATGCTGTTTGTAATAGCAAACCAAAAGAAACAACCTGAGGCTTAAAGAATTGGGTTCAGATTAACTATATCACAGCACATGGTTACAATGAATTAAAAAGCAGCCCTTAAGAGAAATGAAGCAGATACTTCCATACTGATATGAAACTCTATACAATATATGTTAAGAAAAGTAATGTGCAGAAGGGATGTATATGCTCTATTCATAGACACCATTTCACGCCGTTTGTGTGAAAATATATATTCTTGTGTACATTTGTGAGTATATACATATATAAGTAGTTTAAAAACCATAAAGTTTCAAGAAAAATCAATGCATATCTTTATCTATAGCTAAGCTTTATCCATAGCTACCACTATCTAAATATTTGTTACACCAAGTGCAGTGGCATTAGCTTCTGAAATCCAAGCCTAAACTTGAAGATGGCTGGAAATGATCCAGTCTCTATTAGCTAAGCATATCATGAAATAGCTAGCCTGCATCTGTGGGAACAAAAACAGTAGGGTTTTGCCTCACTTACATCAGTAGACCAAGAGGACGTTAACTTTCTTCTCTAAGCAGGTTCCTCTAAATCAATTAAATTCAATACTTAGAGTCCTGACAGGCCTGGAGCAAGCCTTCAGATTTCTTCACGTTGATTCTTCTTTCTTTTAAAGTTCTAAATCATGCTACTTTTTTTCAGGCCCTGCTCAAGCTTTCCCCCACAAAACATCTCAACTGTGAGAGCCTCAGTAATGGCACTCTTTCCTGGCCTCAAAGAGGTTTTGATCCAGGTCTTTACTGGGTACTTGACATATTAGTTATATTACCTTCATGTATGTACTCTGAATTCCCAATTAGACCTGCAGAGGACACCTGCAGAGCAATATTACTCACTGGAGATAGATGTGGATTCAAATCCAGTAGCCGGAAACCACATGTTGCTATGTAACCTTGCACTAAAGCTCTCTAAGCCTCATCTATAGAAGAAAAATGATAAAACCTACTTTAGGCGCTTGATGTGATGACTGAATCAAGCAACACTTGAGAAACTGCCTGTCCCAGTATCCGATACACGTGAGTATTAGATATGAGTCACATTGCCCCTCCTTCAGGCTCTAACAAAGTAATTTGCAGAAAGGAAGTCATTGGTGCATATTTATTTATTATAACATGGGTTATTTATTAAAGAAAAGAAACCAAACATAAACATAATTTTCAAATATAAACAATGCAGTAGTCGAGTATCATGCAGAACAGAATTTTATATTAACATCCCCTCTGTCCATCCTATATGACAAAATTATTTTCAGTAATACTGTAAAAAGACATAATTAATAATGGCCAGGAAAGAAATGCAGATGGAGAAATTTTCTTTTATCTAACTTCAAATATATACTCATTTTGGTAAAAACAAGAATTTAAAAATATTAAACATTCCAATAAAATAAAGGAAAATAAAACATTGATGATTTTTAATCACGTTTTTTTTTATACAAAGGAAAATACCTATATATTGGTCTATGGCAGTAATGAATGACATTAAATTTTCTCTTTTTAAGTGTGAACTTAGAAAAATTTATCAATGATTTCATCTAATTTGACTTTCCCATCTTCACGTTCAGTGAGTAGTCTAGCAGAATTTACCTACCAATCTATCTTGAGAGCAAACAATATGTCATAATAATTTTAATTTGGAACTTTCTTTCACATGAAGCAACAGACATAGATTTAAATGTGAGGATAATTTTGGCAGAGTTAAAAGATTGAACTTAACAAGAAATTGTGGAAATTGTAATATCCTTATATCTTTGTCTTTAGGATTAATCTAAGGGCTTTCAAAAGTCTCCCAAAAAATTTCTATCAAAATGCTATCTTCACCAGAGAAATTTGTCAGAAATTTCTTTTCCATAATTTAGTAAACATTTCTCAGATTCCATCTTATACATGAATCTGAGAAAAATGACTAAATAATGGTAAACATTGGCTTTTTTTTTTCCATTGCTTTAAAATGGGTATCCAGTGTTTGGTATTCAAACATTGACTTTTGATTTCTTCTTGCAATGAAATATCAACTTTTTTGTTGTTTCTCTTGGCATTTGAACTTTTATCCTTTTTTAAATGCAAATATCCAAGTTTCTTACATTTTGTTGTTGTATAGCCTTCTCTACAATATCTATGCACAGATATTCAAGGAATAATTCTAAAGCTTTGTGTTTCACTGTGTATTTTTCAAGTCTGGCTGTGGCTATTTGCAAACATTTTTGTATCTGATTAACCTCATCTAAAAATTTCATGCCATAAAAAAAAAGAATTCAAAAAACATTGCTTACATCTATCATTGTTTGTTTTGAACCCACTGTTTAAATGCAGGAATATGTAAGTGATGGAGTTAGTTGCCCAGAGACCTCAAACAATTATCATCTGTTATGAGCTCACTTTCAAAACAAATGCATATTGTTTAATTCTATGGGACAGAGACCAACAGTATAACTGGAAATTCTCCACATTAACTTCCATGTAGTAGTATGCAAAGCTATTAAAAGATTAGTAATGAAAATGTACTAATTAGAAGTTTATGTAAGTGTTACTAAAACTCAACAGGTGATGAAAATATTCTAAATTTAGATTATGGCGATGGCTACACAACCCTGTGAATACACTAAAAATCATTGAATTGTATACTTTATATAGGTCAATTTTATGGTATGTGAATTAAAATAAAAAACCTCAAGAGGAACTGCAGTGATTATTTAGAACTTAAATCAGTAATATATTTGGGGTGATAGGAATATCTCATCACTGGCATTCTGTATAATTACTGATTTATATTATTCTTAAATTCTCTACACTAAGCCCTCTATGGTCTGCACCCAGGGTGAACAGCACCTGTATCCTTACAACCTTGGCACACCACTGGATCGATTAGTGTATTCATAATTCTATGTAACATAATCATTATTAAATTCTATTCCATTAGGCTTGAAATTCAGGGCAAGGATCCAAATATATGCCGTGTCTATTATGACTGCTCAAGTGCTAAACCACAGTAATTCAGGGGATTGTAGAATCCAGCACTAAATGACGTATTCAGGAATGACCTTGCAGTATCCCTGCTTCTGATTCTGAATTTTTTGTCTTTCAGTTTCTTACCTGTTTCTGTCTCTCTCCCCCTCACTCTTTCTCTTCTTCTTCCTTTCCTCTCTCCAGCATTCTGTGTTAGAAATATCTGAAAATTATTCTGAGAGGCTTAATGTTCTTAAACCTGCTGGTTGCCTGAGACTTTTTAACACCAGCTGAATAAGGTGATAAGGTGATCTTTCTTTGCTAAGGTGCGAAGGCTACAGCAGCTGTGTAGCTATAACACCTACATTTATACTAATTCCACCTCCCTTTCCTGCAAAGGCAGGAGAAATTTTAATCCAGATACCAAAAATTTTCTTTGTTTTGAGGTGGGTGGGATGTTAATGTTAAGATGTGACTCAGTTGTTTCTCATTCCCTGCCAGGGTGGTGGGCTGGGGAGAGTTCAGAAATTAACAACAGAGCAATCACTTATGTAAGAATAGCCTTTATGGGATGTTTCTGGCAAAACCCAGAAACTATGGCTCTCCTTTCCATTTCGGGTCAGTTGCCCTCTCTCCACTCCCTATTCCAAACAGCACCATTATCCTGTAGCAAGCAAAAGGGAAGGGCCTCGCACAAAGTCAAGTCTTTTCTCCTGGTCAAATATGCTTTCTGTCCACTGTTTTCCAGAAAACTGTATTCTTTTTACTTCCAAGTTTCGCAAAGTGTGTTGACCTTCTCATTTTCTTTGTTTTTTAAATTTAAGTTCTGACATACATGTGCAAGACGTGCAGGTTTGTTACATAGGTAAACGTGTGCCATGGTGGTTTGCTGCACCTACTGACCCTTCCATTTTCAATCTCAAGTTTTCCATTTCCTGATCTCCTGTTAGAGTATGTCCCTTTTCCCTAAGACACCAATGGATGGAGCCCACGGACAAATAAAAGCCCAAGAGACAGATACACTACATGGACAGGCTCCCTGAGGTGAGGGTTACTCATCTGTTCTCCCTACAGTAAAGGAATAAGCAACGTTTCTCAGCCTGACTATCCAGGGCTTACCAGGGTAGACAACGTATGCCAAATCCCACCTTCTGAGAGATCAGCTATTCTCAAAATAGGATTTGGGTGTGTGTGGGTATGGGTGTGTGTGTGTATATGTGTGGAGGGAGCATATCTATTTTGCAAAAGCATATAGTAGTGCAGTGGAAGTCAGTACAGTGCCCTGGCTAATAGACTGGCCATTAGTGTGGTCACTGACAGGCTATGGAGTCTCACAACATTATTTTTTCTCTTTAAACCTTAGTTTCTATATATGTAAAATGAGGCTAAGAAAGTATCTCCTTCATTGAAAGGCAGACTTTTTTTTGGTTTTTCAATGTTTATGAATGAATGTCTTACTTCATTTTCTGTTGCTTTTAACAGAAAACCTCAAACAGTAATTTATAAAGACAAGGAATTTATTTCTTCCAATTATGGAGCCTGGGAAATCACAAGTTGAGAGGTCACATTAGGTGAAAGCCTTCTAGCTGGTGGGGACTCTCTAAAAACTCCCAAGGCAGTGTAATATATCACATGATGAGAAGCCTGAGACTGCTAAGATGCTCAGGCCCTCTTCTTATAAAGCTATCAGTCTCACTCCTATGATAACTCATTACTCCATGAATGAATTAATCCATTCATGAAGGAAAAGCCCTCATGATGCAATCATCTCTTAAAGCTCCACTTCTCAATAATGCCTCACTGGGGATTAAATTTCAACATGAGTTTTGGAGGGGACAAATATTCAAACCATAGCAATGAAATTGGGGTTACCTTACAAACTGAGCAGTTTTATATTATTTGTATACTAGTATGATGGTTAATGTTAAGTGTCAACTTGATTGGCTCGAAGGAAGCAAAGTATTGTTTCTGAGTGTGTCTGTGAGGGTGTTGAGAGAGGAGAAGATTAACATTTGAGTCAATAGACTGGGAGATCCACCCTCATTGTGGGTGGGGACAGTCCAGACTGCTACCAGTGTGACTAGAAAAAGCAAGTCAAAGAAGGTGGAATAAGCTGTCGCCCTGAGTCTTCCGGCTTTCGTCTTTCTCCCGTACTGGATGCTTCCTGACTTTCAACATCAGACTCCAGGTTCTTCGGCTTTTGGACTCTTGGACTTACGCCACTGCTTTGCCAGAGGTTCTCTGATCTTCAGCCACAGACTGAAGGCTGCACTGTTGGCCCCTCTACTTTTGAGGCTGTGGAACTCAAACTGAGCCACTTCTGGTTTCCTTGCTCCTCAGCTTGCAGATGGCTTATCGTGGGACTTCACCTTGTGATTGTGTGCATCAATTCTGCTTAATTAACCCCCTTTTATAAATACATATATCCTATTAGTTCTATCCTTCTAGAGAACTCTAATACTACTAATAACTACCTGCTAGGGTTTTTGTGAGGCTTAAAGGTGATGGTGCCTGTAAAATGCACTTCACTCTTAGGGATTCTCCAGTGACAGATGTTTTCTCTTCAAGAAAGTAGGGGAGACATGTTAGAATCTGTAGGAACATGAGATTTTATTTCTATTAGTAGGCCATGGGTTTGTGTATATGTGTATATTCCTTTTGCCCACAAATCTTCAACTTGGGCAGAGTTCAGCTGAGACAGCTCTGCTCCAACAGATAACAGCCTGGGCAGCCTGAATAGGACTGGAGGATCTGCTTCCAAGAAGGCTCACCCACGTGTTGGGTGTGGTGTTTTCCTACATGTTTAAATTTTAATATTTATTCTATTAGAGGTATAGTTTATATACCATAAGTCCACCAACTTAAAATGTGCATTTCAGTTATTTTTTAGTAAATTTAACCAGTACAACCATTACCACCATCCAGTTTTGAAACATCCACATCACCCCAAAAAGTTCTTTTGTGCTTTTTTGTAGTGAATCCTCACTTTTATTCCCAAGCCTAAGCAAACGCTGATCTGCTTTATTTATTTATAAATTTGTCTTTGTTGGACATTTCATATAAATGAAATCATACAATATGTAGGTCTTTTGCATCTGGTTTTTGTTTTTCACTTGGTGTAATGTTTTTGATGTTCAACCATGTTTTAGCATGTGTCAATAATTTGTCCTTTTTTATTGCTTAATAATATCCCATTGTGTGTATATACCACATTCGGTTTATCTATTCACCAGTTGATTGACATTTGGGTTATGTTCAATTTTTATCTATTGATAAAAGCTGCTATGAATATTCATGTACATAGTATTTGTGTAGAAATTTGTTTTATTTCTCATTGATAGATTCCGAAGTGCGAAATTGCTGAGTCATATGGTTACATTTTGGATTAGCTTTTGTGTATGTGTGTTTTGTTTGCTTTTGAGACAAGGTCTTGCTATGTTGCTCAGGCTGGTCTCACACTCTTGGCTTCCAGCGATCCCCTGCCTCAGCCTCTCAGATAGCTGGGATTATAGGAGCACAACACCACACCCAGCTTATGTTTAGTTTTTAAATAAGCTGCCAAAGTGTTTTTCCAAAGTTGTTATACTTACACTTTGTATTCTCATCAGCAGGATAAGGGTTCCAGTTTTTCCACATCCTCTCCAACATTTGTTTCTTTAATAAGACATTTTTTTAAAAAATTGTGATCAAAAAAAGCACATAACAAAATATACCACCTTAACTCTTCCTCCTTTCCTTCTTTCATTCCCCTCCCTTCCTTCTTTTCTTCCCTTCCTTCCTTTTTTCTTTCTTTCTTTCCTTCCTTCCTTCCTTCCTTCCTTCCTTCCTCCCTCCCTCCCTCCCTCTCTCTCTCTCTCTTTCCTTCTTCTCAGTCATGGAGTACAGTGGCATGATTTGGACTCACTGCAACCTCTGCCTCCTGAGTTCAAGCAATTCTAGTGGCTAAGCCTCCCGAGTAGCTGGGATTACAGGCATGCGACACCATACCTGGCTAATTTATGTTTATATATATTTTAGTAGAGACAGGTTTTCACCATATTGTGCAGGCTGGTCTTGATCTCCTGGCCTCAAGAGAGCTGCCCGCCTTGGCCTCCCAAAGTGCTGGGATTGCAGGCCAGAATTTCCATATAATTTATCAAAACATTTTTTTCTTTGTTTTAACAAAGACCATGGGTGAAATCCATGATTTCCAAACTTTTTTTTCAAATATTGGAAGTCATTTTTAAAATAAATGCTAATGTGAAATCCAAGAACAATAATAGTTACCATTTTTCTGACAAGCTCCATGTTCCCCATACTGTGCTAGGTGCATTACACATTACCTTCTTTTTTCATTGATCATACAAGTAGGTAATATTAAACTAATTTTTAGATGAGGAAGCTTACCCAAGTCCACTCAGATAGTTTAGAAAAACAGGCAGGTACTGAACTGTTCCAATTGCACCTGGGGATGAGAGGGAATAGGCTACATCCACATTTCTGCCCTTGCTACCACCTTGACCCAGCTCGCACAGCTTGTCCTAACTTCCGGGGCCTTTGTTGAAATCCCCCTCCGCCTCAGAGCAGCCCATCAAGAGCCTCTCCATTGGGCACTGTGCTGAAGAATGGGGGACGCAGCCGCCCTGTTTAAGATGGGATCTAGCTTCCCAGGGCCCCTCAGAATTTTGTGAAAATAAATTATGACTAACTAGAACCACAGAAGAATTTTCCTTCTCATACCTCATCAATCAAAAACAAACAAACACAAAAAATGTTTAAACCTTCTTCTGCTTGCTATTTGGTGCTCAAAACTGGTTTTATTGTCAATGAAGAAAAATAGGCTACAAGATGGACAGGACTAGTCTTGAAAAAATGCAGGCCTTAGAAGGATACACATAACAGAAACAGCCTTGAAGGAAACACAGGTGACTCCTGAGAAGTCCATGGTTGAGGAGACCACTGCTGAGGCTGTGTGCTCTTTGTCCTTCCCAAGTGGTGTTTCTGACCTAATTTCAAATGGAGACTCATTAAACACTGGGTTTGAACCCTACAGAGATTTGTGGGGGACAAGGAAGTTCATATATCAGCCACAGGTTGATACATCCTGCGAATGGTCCCCCTGAAATCTTTTGGCCTGTAGCAGGACAGAATTGGGGATGCTGGAGATAGATAAAGCCAAAATCTGTGAGCTGACAATCCAGACAACTGTTCAGAAAATAAGCACAATGAAAATGCTTGTCCTACATGTGTGCCAAACACTGGTCCGAGCCATTCATTCCCAGCTCTCCTGGTTGAGAACCTAATGATTTTGGTTTTACAGGTGATGGGACTACCCAATCACAAAAGAAAAAGGCCC